>JAODAL010036092.1:0-42139 GCA_025379985.1 Phyllomedusa bahiana
GGGAATTAATACACTTGTCCCTGATTGTAAGAATGAGGGAACACCTGACCATGTGATAGGAGTCACACTTTTACTTTCTTGCTGGTGTTTATTTTATAAGGTGGTGAGGTGCGTGACCAAGGGAAACGTGGCGGGAGATATTGTATGTGGGTGGAGGGGGATATGGATGGAGCTACTTAGCCCTGTGTCTATGATATGTTAGACTGACAAATGTGTAACTACATTGTACTACACAATACAGTTCTGTTTTGCACACTGTATTATGTGGTAAAATGGGCGCGTTTATGTCCGAGAGGCCGGTAATATTTTAATGTACAATAGGGTGGGCCCCCGAGATAATTTCCCCTGTGGGCCCCAGACCCCCCAGTCCGACACTGCCCCTAAGCCTGCCTGTATACACCTAAGCCTGCCTGTATACCCCTTAAGCCTGCCTGTATACCCCCTAAGCCTGCCTATATACCCCCCCGCCTGCCTTTATACCCCACAGCCTGCCTTTATGCCCCCCAGCCTGCCTTTATGCCCCCCAGCCTGCCTGCATAGCCCCCAGCCTGCCTGAATAGCCCCCCAGCCTGCCTTTATAACCCCCCAGCCTGCCTATATAGCTCTAAGTCTGCCTGCCTGAATAGCCCTATAGCTACCGTGAAGCCTGTCTGCCTATATAGCCCCTATAGCCCCATAAAGCTTGCCTACCTATATAGCCCCGAAGCCTGCCTGTCTACTTATATGGGGCCCCTTATAAGTAATCATAATGGCGGCCTGGACCGGATGCAGAACAAAAGGGGAAGTCAACGACTCGTCAGAGAAACATCACCTGTGAGTCACAAGATGTAACTACACTGTAATCACTTATATGTCTACAGAGCCTGTGTACACTGGTGTCTACCACTGTATAGTCACTGTATGGTGGTTATATACAGTCTACAGAGCCTGTGTACACTTGTGTCTACCTCTATATGGTCACTGTATGGAGGTAACATACAGTCTGCAGAGCCTGTGTACACCGGTGTCTACCACTATATGGTCACTGTATGGAGGTAATATACAGTCTGCAGAGCCTGTGTACACTAGTATATACCACTATATGGTCACTGTATTGAGGTAATATACAGTCTGCAGAGCCTGTGTACACTAGTATATATCACTATATGGCGGTACTATTGGTCTTTGTGTACTGATCAGTAATAGTGTAGGGGTATTATTCAGTCACTATGTGGTGGTAATTTGTGGTCATGTTCTGGTGGTATAATCAAGTACATATGTAGTAGGGTTATTAGTAATATTGGTTTTGGTGTAGTGGATTTGTTTGGTAGCCGTATGATGGTGATATGCATGGTGAGGTATTTGCCCCTTGTATTATCTACATTATCTAACAGCATGTCCTGGTACATGGTCGTGGTCAGGGAGGTGGGTGAGGGAGGGGGGGGTAGGGGGTTTTGGGGCCCTGGCTTCTCTAGTTACGCCCCTGCTGACCACTATGTGGTCTCTATATGGTGGTGTTGTAGGTTATACCTGAGCTGGTGTCTGACCGCTATGTGGTCTCTATATGGCAGTGTTGTAGGTTATACCTGAGCTGGTGTCTGACCACTATGTGGTCTCTATATGGCAGTGTTGTAGGCTATACCTGAGCTGGTGTCTGACCTCTATGTGGTTTCTATATGGTGGTGTTGTGTCTATACCTGAGCTGGGTCTGACCACTCTGTGGACTCTATATGGCAGTGTTGTAGGCTATACCTGAGCTGGTGTCTGACCACTATGTGGTCTCTATATGGTGATGTTGTAGGTTATACCCTAGCTGGTGTCTGACCACTATGTGGTCTCTATATGTCGTTATTGTAGGTTGTACCTGAGCTGGTGTCTGACCTCTATGTGGTCTCTATATGGTGGTGTTGTAGGTTATACCTGAGCTGGTGTCTGACCACTATGTGGTCTCTATATGGCAGTGTTGTAGGCTATACCTGAGCTGGAGTTTGACCACTATGTGATCTCTATATGGGTGGTGTTGTAAGTTATACCTAGCTGGTGTCTGACCATATGTGGTCTCTATATGGCAGTGTATTTAGGTTATGTACCTGAGCTGGTGTCTGATCACTATGTGGTCTCTATATGGTGGTGTTGTAGGTTATACCTGAGCTGGTGTCTGACCACTATGTGATCTCTATATGGTGGTGTTGTAGGTTATATCTGAGCTGGTGTCTGACCTCTCTGTGGACTCTATATGGCAATGTTGTAGGTTATACCTGAGCTGGTGTTTGACCTCTATGTGGTCTCTATATGGCAGTGTTGTAGGTTATACCTGAGCTGGTGTCTGACCTCTATATGGTCTCTATATGGCCGTGTTGTAGGTTATACCTGAGCTGCTGTCTGACCTCTATGTGGTCTCCATATTGCGGTGTTGTAGGTTATACCTGAGCTGGTGTCTGACCTCTATTCAATGTCATCTATATGGCAGTGTTGTAGGTTATACCTGAGCTGGTGTCTGACCTCTATGTGGTCTCTATATGGTGGTGTTGTAGGTTATACCTGAGCTGGTGTCTGACCACTATGTGGTCTCTATATGGCGGTGTTGTAGGTTATACCTGAGCTGGTGTCTGATCTCTATGTGGTCTCTATATGGTGGTGTTGTAGGTTATACCTGAGCTGGTGTCTGACCACTATGTGGTCTCTATATGGCGGTGTTGTAGGTTATACCTGAGCTGGTGTCTGATCACTATGTGGATTCTATATGGCGGTGTTGTAGGTTATACCTGAGCTGGTGTCTGACCTCTATGTGGTCTCTATATGGTGGTGTTGTAGGTTATACCTGAGCTGGTGTCTGACCACTATGTGGTCTCTATATGGTGGTGTTGTAGGTTATACCTGAGCTGGTGTCTGACCACTATATGGTCTCTATATGCCAGTGTTGTAGGTTATGAGTTTGTTAATGATAATGTGTACCTGTGAGTGATTGTGTTATTTGGGGGGCCCAGTGCAAGGCTCTGCCCAGGGGCCAATAATGCTGTTGATAGGGCCCTGCCTGCAGGGTGAGCAAACACTAAAGAATATCATAAAACAACTCATAAGTATTTTCTCAGCTGCGCTTAGGAACAAAGCAGCCAGTCAATAACCAACAAATGTTTTGATTGCTAGAAACTCCTGGTGCAAGGAGGACCATTTCTTCGGGCAGGAAGGACTGTTTCTTGCTGCTTGCAGGGGAAGTAATAATGCAAGGTACATTGGAGGAAGGGAGGGAGATGAATGCTCTGACAAGTACATTTTCCTTCTGTCTCTGAGTGCAGCACTTGGATGTCTAGACTCACCGTCACCTTTTGTTTTCTAGCTATCTGCCAAAGCTGGGCTGTGAAGCAGAGACTAGAAAAACAGCTTGGTTATGCAGTTTATCAGATGACTTGACACCTGCAGTTTGTGATTACTTATAAACCAAAAAAACATGAGAGCAAAGAATCCATGAAAACTACCAAAACTTTATTAAATGTTATCAGTTAAAACCAACATAAAGTCAGTTATAGTATCATTAACATGTTACGTCTATTCAATAAGGTAATGTGTAATGACAGTGGGTAGTACATCTAAATACATTACAGGCACATATAACCAGTAAAGGTACCAGTAACAGCACAATGGACAAATAATATGTGTACAGCTCTTATACAGCACCTATACATGACGTTTGATTCTGCCTGGTACCCTGACGTGTGTTTCACGGGAATCGCTTTTTCAGGGAATACAATAACACCCCACTGCTCAGCGTTAAATAGTATCCAAATCACATAAAGCAGTTGTGTGAATATATTCATGGCGCATGTGCCGCATTCAAAAGACCGGTGTTCGCTGCCCCAATATCAGCATTCTTGCACTCAGTGGCGTAGCTACAGGGGTCGCAGCGGTCACAAGTGCGACTGGGCCCATGAGCTAAGGGGCCCTGCGGCCCGCCTCGCCACACTGTTGCAGCTGCACGTATTACTGGTTCAGAGACCCAGTGATACGGAGTTTTATAACAAGAGTCGCAGCACCAGAAGGGAACAGAAGCCCGTGCCTGCTCCTCCTCTCTCATACATATGCAGAGTGTACTGCTGGGTCTCTGTATTCCAGCAGTACACACTGTGTTGTGGGCGGTGCCAGGGGGCGGAGCGCAAAGCTGAGTTAGAGCATATTGGCAGCAGGGTCTGGGCCTGGTGCTGGAGCACCTTCAAACTTGGTAGCCCACCCACTGCCCATCATTAGAAAAGGTGCAGCATGGGGAGGAGAAGAGCAAGAAGAGGAAGCTCAGTGCAGACACTCCACTCTATCCTGCAGCAAGTCTCTGCCCCAGGTAAAGCACTATAGTCTTAGGGTATGTTCACACGGTCAAATTTCGGCGCACATTCGGCGTCATATTTGCGAGATGCACACTGAAATTACAGTAATCCACAGTTCTCATAGAGAACTATGGATTATGCCTCCTCTCCCCGCTCCCCGGAGAGATAAGTGACACGCCCCGGGAGTATGCGCCGATCAGCGCGACTCCCAAACACCCAGCGTAATTGCCCAATACGTCATGTGTTTTGGAACCATGCGAAAATCAGCGCATACTGATATGCATTGTCAGCGGCACGTAAGCACTGCCAACAATTGACACGTGGTTTATCTTCCCGGGCGTACGATACAATCGTATTGTACACCCGGGGAAACGAGGCGTAATTCATAGTTCCCTATGAGAACTATGACTTACCATAATTGTGGTGCACATTTTGCCATGTATACATACCCCTTGTGAACATACCCTTACAAATGAGGCACTGGGTGTTACTTGTCAGGTATGAAGCACCAGGTACTACCTGGTGCCTCATATCTGAGAAGTAAGGGTGGTCTCACACAATGTCGCTGCCTACATTTGTGCTATATGTCGGGGTTCCAGGAAACACAGTACCCGGCGGACACCGTAAAGCAGCTGTAGCGGCCTCATGAAGGAAAATGGAGAAACTTAGTCGAGCGGGGGCTATGTTTTGCTTTATTTGCCGGCGCATATAACTGTGGTATTGTATCCATAAAATAAATGTACACACTGGAAAATAAAGCAAAGCATGAGCTGTGTTACGGTGTCCGCTGGGGTACCTTGTTTCCTGGACCACTGTCAGCTTCCTGCTTCCCGGATCAGTGGTCACATGACAACTGGGACTCAGTGACTACCTGAGCTGCTTGGTCTTATCAGACCCAGATCAGCTCTGTAGTCAGTGCAGGGGATGCATTTCCCCTGTAACTGGGGCTAATATACCAGCCCCAGTTACAGAGGAAATCACCAAAAAAAGTGATATAAAATGACCCCCAGAAGTCTTTTTCTGACTTTATGGGGGCACAATATGTAAAACAAGGTATCAAAACACAGACAATAAAATATTAATGAAATAAATAATAACAGCCCAATCTGTAACTTTTAGCCCGGCCCCCTATGACTCTAAAGCTCACACGGCTTATCTTGGGGCGCATTTCGCCGTGTACTGTGCTCTAATACGAGCGAAATGTGACCCATAATTACTGTAATCCACAATTCTCATAGAGAACTATGGATTACGCCTCCTCTCCCCGCTCATACAATACGATCGTATTGTATGCGCGGGGAGATAAGTGACATGTCACTTATTCGCGGCACTTTCACACCGTGAGTAATGCATGTCTATGGGGCCGGCGGGCAGCCAGCCCCCCCCTCCCCCCCCCACGTCGTGAGAGTATGCGGCGATCAACGCGACTCCCGAACACCGAGGGTAGGTGCGACACGTACTGTAGGCCCCGTAATTACGCCGTGTGAACAGACCCTAGGGCGAGGTCTCCACTGCATAGCTTTACAATTGGATTTTCGCCACTTTTAGGATTTTAAAAGCGCCGAAAATACGATTGTTCGTGTGGCCCCATAGACTAGAATAGAAAGGACAAGCTGCAGTCTCCACAGCTCGTCTTTTCTCTACTTGTCTTCTAGCGCCGGCGTATTATACAACATGTTGTATAATACACCGGCGCTTTTCGTTTTCTTGGCATCTTCCCATATAATACAATTATATGCTTTCGGACGTTTTTTGTCCCATGCAGTGCAGACATAGCCTAAAACATAACATCGCCTATATAAATGTCCTTGATGGAAAAATGACAGGAATTACACAACTTTATTTTAGCGCCACTTTTACTACTAAAAAAATAAAGGTATTTTCTCACTACAGACACTGTTGGCATATCAGTAGAATATGCCATTAATGTGTGATAGGTATGGATTCCACTGTTGGGCCCACACCTATCACCTGAACGAGCCCCAAAACCTCTCCATTATGAACAAAGAGGTGGTTGGGACTCTCCTATAGACATTGTAAATGTGGTGAAACTTTATTGTTACTGTAAGGCTCCGTTCACACGACGGAATTGGCCGCGGGTTTGGCCACGGCTTTCGGCGCGGTCCCGCGGCCAAATCTCGTCCTAACCTCGCCGTAAGCTCGCATCTCTTGTTCGCGTCGCAAGTGGGGCGTGGATTGGGCCGCGGCTTGCGGCGAGGGTTTGCCCCCATGCAAAT
Source organism: Phyllomedusa bahiana (assembly GCA_025379985.1). NCBI lineage: Eukaryota > Metazoa > Chordata > Amphibia > Anura > Hylidae > Phyllomedusa > Phyllomedusa bahiana. The sequence goes on from JAODAL010036092.1 coordinate 6,533, forward strand.
TAGTAGGCAGGGGACAAACTGCGGCGCCAGCCGCGGCCCAGCCGCGCACAAGCCGTGGCGACGCCCGCGGCGACACGAGCGGCAACACCGTGCTGCCGCTGCGCTGAGGACTCCCTGTCAAGAATCTGCCCGCCGAAACCGCGTCGGAACCCTCGGCCATAACCGCGGCCAAATCCGTCGTGTGAACAGGGCCTAAATGCGGGCGGGGGGTGTGGGCCAAGCTACGCCCCTGCTTGCACTACTGCGCATGCCTGAACATAACTATATCCAGACATCCACACAATGCGTGTTTAGACACCAGGGTGGGAGCGCATATAACGGACCCTTGCCATGGATGAGCACTATGCATCAGCCGCATTTAACAGAATGACTATTATTGAAACAATGTACAAAAATCCAGAAGGAGTGTGATGAAGAGTTGGTGACCACTGTAGGACAAGGGGGAGAAACCTTCTGTCCCCACCCTGAAATCTTTTTGACCCTACAACCTGCTCTGGGTACAGTAAGTGATGGTCCCATACACAATATACACTCTTCTGTGATAGACCTTCATTTTCAATATTTATGCATTTTATAATAAAACAGTATGTTCCAAAGGACTGGCACATGGCCAATGTGGTGCCAATATTAAAAAAACGTCAAAAAGGGAGCCCAGAAACTATAGGCCGGTAAGCTTAAAGGCGTAGTCTCATTTCATTGCTTAGCTTTAAACATATAGGCAAAGATAGATTAAGAATATTACCAAATACATTGCTCTTCTGATTTTGTTTCTCTTCAGAGTTAGGAGCAGATCTGGTCTCCTACTCTTGCTTTCCTAGTTACTGGCCACCTCTCTTTGCTGTTACAAGCTGAAGCAGTGATGGGGATGATGACCACTCCCTGTTCTGTTCCTTATTTTCTCAGCAAGTATTGTTTTTACATTACTTACTGGCAAGTTTTAACCCTTTAGAGGCCTGTTGCCCTGTGCACTACTCTTTACAAACCTCCTGCACTCATGACACTGTAACAAGGTCAGCTATGATTTATCACTCACTGCTGTAGCACTGTAACAAGGTCAGCTATGATTTATCACTCACTGCTGTAGAACTGCCTACAGCCTAACCAGGAAGTGTAAGTCTAAAGCTGCCTGTAAAACAGCATGATGAGGCAACCCCTTTAACTTCCATTATGTGTAAAATATTTGAAGGTTTCTTAGTAAAAATAACACAGCACCAGCTCGACTTTATCAGAGATCAGACCTGTCAGAGTAATCTGATGAGTTTCTATGAGGAGGTGAGCTCCAGGCTGGACCTGGGTAAGGCTGTGATTGTTATCTATCTGAACTCCTCAAAGGCATTTGATATTGTGGCACCTAAAAGATTGGTGCAAAAAACAATGGGACTGGGGAAAATATATGAAAATGGGTTCACCATTGGCTCACTGATAGGAAACAGAGGGTGATTATAAATGGAACATACTTTGCTTGGGTGACAGTCATGGATAACTTATCCAATGGGCACACTAGGAGGTTGCACAAATGTTTCAGGAATCCACACATGCTCTCAATCCCTGAGGTGGTGGGATCCTCAGGATGCACAAACAGGTAAAACATATGGTAATGAATGGAGCCATTGTCTCCCTGCGCCATCAATAAGAAATTGAGGAAAGAGACTGCAACCTACAAGCATGAAAGCATCCTGACACAAGTGGGTGAACAGAGGTGTGACCTGGGTTATGTCATGTGCTCGGGCAGTCCCCAATACACATTTTTGGCCAAGGCCCATAACACTGTCAAGATGGCCCTGGTGACAATTGCTAGTGGGGTACCACAAGGGTCAGTATTGGGTCCTCTTCTATTTACTATAATTATTAATGACCTTGTAGACACCTTACAGAGTAGAATTGCAATATTTGGAAATGATGCAAAGCTCTGTAAATTAATAGAATATTATAGAGGGATTTAGGGAAGGAGGCTTGAGCAGATATATGACAAATCAAGTTTCATGAGCATAAATGTAAGGTCATGCACTTGGGCTGAGGAAACAAAAGGTCCAGTTGTGTTCTAAATAGCATGATACTGGGTAAAACTGCGCCTGAAATAGACTTGGGGATTACTGTATTTTGAACTGTCCCGCCTTTGAATTTGATTGGTTCTAACTTCTCCATTGGTTATAATGGGTCCCTGTCGCTCCTATTCTGATTGGCCAGGATTGCCAAGCCCCCGCTAGCTCAACCAATCAGCTCTTTTCTGCATTTTTACTGTATTTTGAACTGTCCCACCTTTGATTTTGATTGGTCCAAACTTCTCCGTAGGTTTTAATGGGTCACTGTCGCTCCTATTGTGATTGGTTGTTTTTTGCCGACCAATGAGAATAGCTTACAGAATTTGAATTACTGTATTTCCCGGCAATTTCAAATATCCAAATTCCCGATGTAGTGCCGTTCTGGATTTTTGGAAAGTGATTTTATCTATGTATTTTTTAGTAGGTTTGGGCTCTTTTTCTGATAATGTTTGACGCCTTTATAAAGGCGATTTTTTTATTCATACTCCGCACGGACATCTTTAATGATTTCTCGCTTTTTTCCAGCCTGTCTGGAATCGGAATACATGTGAGGCGCAGTCCCGCACTGCGCCTAAGTCCCGCACTGCGCCCCACACACTGGCGAGGCGCGGCGGACTTTACATGATATGTCTGAGCACACTACCTCGGGCGGCGATTCTTAGGCGCAGCGCCGCACTGCGCCTAAGTCCCCGCACTGCGACCCACACACTGGCGAGGCGCAGAGGACTTTACATGGTATGTAAAAGCGCCCCAGCGCCGACATAAATCAGGCGCAAATTTCGCCGGAAAACTGGCGAAAAGGTGCGCTCCGACGTGGTGAACTTCATACATGTGGCCCAGGATGTTAATTCAGCATTTATTCTAGTTTCCACCTTTGGAGTTTTTCCTCTTTTATGGGGCAATTGGCAGCTGCTTCACAGGGGTTTTTGCCTTCCTCTGAGTCAACACAGTGGGGTTATAGATTAGTATCAATGACCTATATCTTTTTCCAACTTTGTCTACCATATTACTATGTCAGATCAGAAGCTAGGGCATTTTTACACATTGTTAACAACATCCATTTACTATTCATTCTTGGAAAGTTTCTGATAATTATGGTAAATGTATCCATAGAACCCTATTTGCATTAGGGACATCTGTCCAATGTCCTTTTTGGCATCTCTGCAGTGATATATATTGGGGATACCCTTTTTCTTTTTCTGTACTATTCCATACTGAGGCATACAATAAAATAACATATTTTGAGCAGTATGCATTCTTTTTGTATACATTCGTTTGTTTTGATGACAAGCACATGGATGCCTCATGGCATATTCACACGTGGCAAATTTGTCATGAACATTTTCATTCATCTGAATGGGGCTTATAGACATCCATGCATGTGCTGCAGAAACAACCCCACTCAGGTATATGGAGTGTATACTTTAACTGAAATTTCTGCAATGAACCTGCCATGTGTGAACATACCCTAAACTAGCTGGGCATTGTTATATTAAGAAATGATAGAAGGGTATTTAACGGTTTACAGTTATGAGTCAGAACACAAGTATTTAAAGTACCTAACACATTCCTACAAGAGCAGAACTAGCTTCTAATCACTTCTTATCAACTACTATTGTGAAGGTAGAGAGGTTTGAATCAATATTGTGTTATATGTATAATTATGAAATCCCAAGCTTTTCTCCTTATAAGGCATTTCAGCTGAGCAGAATCCATTTTGTGGAAAATGATGCAGCAATTATGAAGAAGCTAAGATGGCTCAGGATGTGACCACTTGTTATCTGTTTCCTCAAAGATGTGACCTCCAGCTATTGTCTCCCTTTCCTGAAGTTTCGTTTCACTGGAAAATCACTGAAGTTTTGGCTGAGACAATCCCAGAGGCTTTTTCCCCAGAGACAACGTGGACCAATAAACTGTACTTAAAAGCTGCCTAAATATGGACATACATCCGTTCCTCTCTCCTGTACTGCGCCTGCGTTTATCTTGATTAGAGTTATACAAATATGTGTGTAATGCTTTGCTTTGTCAGAATTGCTTGGAACATGAAAGAAATTTGACCCAGAACTCTTGTGTCTGACTCAGTTTCTAATCGGCCGATATATGTTCCTCCGATCGTAATTTGGAATACCGGGGCAAACGGGTGACCCCCCAATGTTGGTAAACGACCCCAACACTATACTCAGTCCTATTTCATTATCACAGCCAGTGGTGTAACTATAGCAGGTGCAGAAATTGCAACTGTGACCAGGCCCCTAAGCCACAGGCTTACTCCCCTTAATAATAAGCAGAGCACTATTTTATTGCTTTGCCTGATCATAGAAACAACTATGCCGCCATAAAGTTACAGCTACACAGTCCTCTCTATCCCTCCCTGCACTCATCTGTATGATCAGTGATAGGAGGAAATAGGAGGTTACAGAGCAACACTGAAATCCAAAAAAATAATCACTGGACCCAAGTCATAAAATATTAACCCTTCCAGTGCTCTCCACCAGACATATTAAAACTAACCATGTGACTACCCTAGACAACCAGGTATCCCTACATTAACTTGATTGTCTGGATTTTATTTTAATTTAAAATGGTCGGACTTGATTAAAACAATAAAACAAGCACTACTTACCTCACCGATCTCCCATTTAGCTTGGTTCTAAATCCCCCATTGCTACTTGGTCCCAATCCTGGAAATACCCATTCATTGTCCTAGATCATGCATCCTCAAACTGTGGCCCTCCAGCTGTTGGGAAACTACAACTCCCATCATTCCCACTGTTATAGATTATATAAATGCATGATGGGAGTTGTAGTTTCCCCACAGCTGGAGGGCCGCAGTATGAGGACGCCTGTCCTAGATCAACAGGTATACTAAGGGTATGTGCAGATGGCATCTGGGATCAGTTTTTGCAATATGTAAAGCGTATTGCGTCAAACGTATCCAAAAATGTACCACAAAGTGTGGAACGTATTTGGATAAGTCTTCTAGACTGCAAAAATGTACCCTATAGTTTCTATTGCCTTTTCAATGCATTAAACAGATCAAGAATTGACATGTCAATTCTTTGAACACATCTGTTTAACGACATGCAAAAACGTATGTAAAACATGTATCGTTAGACAATGATACATATTTTACATTGAAATCAATGTAATTCCACTTGAACATTGTTAAATATGTTTTGAGGTCTGTTTTTCCGTACATAAAAATTACTCAAAAAACATATTTAACAAACGCCGTGTGAACATACCCTAAGGCTATGGTCACACGGCTTATTTGCGGGGTGTAATTACGCCCCGCAATTACGCCATGTGGACGGGGGCGGGAGCGGGAGGCCGGCACCTCGCCAGCCCATAGACTATTACTAGCGGCGCGTATACTCCGCTAGTGAATGACATGTCACTTATCTCCCCCCGCGGCGGATTTGCCGAGCAGGGAGAGGAGACGTAATTCTTAGTTCTCTATGAGAACTGTGGATTACCGTAATGACTGGGACGTATTCCAGCCGTAATTCGCGCACTACGACGCGTAATTACGGACTGAAATACGTCCCATTTTAAGCCGTGTGAACATACTAACCCCTTCATTGATCTACAGCATCAGTGATTCTGGCATTAAACCCTTTGCTGCCATTGACCACAGACATTGGATCACCAGAAATTTAGACAATAATCTTTGCTGCACTAGATTTTATATTATGGCATGCATATGTATTCAGCCCCCTGTTCTCTGATACCCCTAAATAAAATCCAGTGGGACCAATTGCTTTAAAGTCACCTTATTAGTAAACAGAGTACATCTGCATGTAATTTATCATGTATATAACTACAGCTGTTTTGTGAATGCCTCAGAAGTTTGTTAGAGAACAATAGTGAGCAAACAGTATCATGAAAATCAAGGAACACAACAGACAGCTCAAGGATAAAGTTGTGGCACAGCATATTGCAGGGTTAGGTTTTACAAAAATAGTTCAAGCTCTGAACACCTCACTAAGCATTGTTCAATCATTTAGGGGGACATGTATGAATGGGGATGTATAGCCCTGTTCACTATATTTTCAAATGGGCGCGCTCCAACATCAGGCGCATTACAAAGCGCTCGCGGCACTTTATAATGTGTCTGAGATCGGGGGGGCATACTGGAGGCGTGTCGCACTACAACCGTACGAAGCTACACATTTATTGCTTCAGTAAGGCAAATCCAGGTGCATTACTGCTGGAACAGGTATACCACTTTAAAGCTAGAGGTGTCACTTTTGTGCTAGAATGTGCCGGATTTATGACCCACAGTAGAACAGGTTCAAAGATTCAGGCAAGTGAAAGCCCATAGGAGATAATGGAGTCCGCTTTTGGCACCTGTCCAAAAGCACTCCACACTCCGGGTACGTATCAGCTGCGCTTTGTATCCTGAAAGCAGATGCGAAAAGCGCAGTTGGTGGCCGGACGGGGCATCGGCGGCGGCTGGACGGACGGGGCATCGGCGGTGAGCGGTGGCGGCTGGACAGGTGAAGTGCTGCAGGGGGATAGATGGATGGACGGATCCGCTTTCCACTTCTCAAAAACTGATCCATAAAAAGGATCAAAAACGTCGTGTGAACAAGCCCTAATATTTACTGCTATTCTGTATTGCCCAGCTTATAGTAAACAGTGCCCAGATCACTAAATTGCCCCCACCCACTACCTTCAAAGGCTGAGAGGGAAAAGTTCCAACAATGCAACTGAAAAGATACGTTTGCCACAGATGTTGAAAAAAATTGTCTTGGGGGACCAAGATTAGGATCAGGGCTGATAAACCCTACAGTGTTGTGGATTAAGAGAGCACTCTGTAAATGAATAAAACTATAAATAAATAACTTCATAAAATGAGAATGCCCCTTTATAGTTCTCATGTGATCTCAATGTTATATGTGTTTTAATCTATATACTAATATAATGTTTTTGGATTGATTACAGGACTTTTGCTAAAAGATGGGACATGACTATTTGAACATTCATCTCTTCGGGACATAGGGATGTTATATTTAACCCCTTCCTGACAGCCGGTCAGAACAATATGACCCTTAGTTTTTTTCCTCCCTGCCTTGTAAGAGCCATACATTTTTAATTTTTCCATCTACATAGGCATATGAGCGGGACAAGACATACTTTTAAAGGCCTCGTTCACACGGCTTATTCTGGGACTGATTCCAGCCGTACTGCGCGCCGTATTTGCGCTGCAGTACGGATCCAATCTGTCTGTCATTACAGTAATCCACAGTTCTCATAGAGAACTATGGATTCCGTCTCTCCTCCCCGCTCGGCGAATACGCCGAGGGGGGAGAAAGTGACATGCACATTATTTATGGCGTGTACGCGCCGTGAATAATGAGCGTCTGTGGGGCCGGCGAGCTGCCGGCCCCTTGCCCCCGCCCCGCAGCACGGCAGCCAACATAATTGCGGGGCAAAATCCGTCCCCGCAATTACGTTGGCAATAAGCCGTGTGAACATTGCATAATGGTGTCAGGGACTGTACCACAGAATATACTGGGAAAGCGAAAAAAGTGGGATGGAATGTGAACAAAACGTACTTGCTTCATGTTTGCATGGGTGTTGTTTTTATGGTGCTCTCTCTTGAGTATAAATAATGTATTACGTGTGTTCTGCAGGTTGGTACAATTCCAGCAATACCAAATATGAAAGGTTTTCATTATGTTCTCTGTTTCTTAAATTAGCGCTGCAGCACCATTTTCTACAACTTTTTTCTTTCTTCCACCTATGGACCTGAGTGATTTTTGCGGGCTGAAAAGTACATTTTATTGGTACCATTTTGGCCTAGATGCAACTTTTTGATCACTTTTTAATGAAATGATCAAAATAAAGTAATTTTGAAACTTGGATTTTTTTTTTCAACAGTGTTTAGGATAAATGATGTTATGTATCAATCGATTGGACTTTTACAGACGCAGCAATGCTAATTATGCGTAACTTTTTTATTTTTTTTATTTGTAAAATGGCAGAAAGGCAGTGATTTGATTGTCATTACACCCTTCTGCAGTGTATGAACAGTGCAGAGAGGTGTACAAAGATAGCAATCCCATTGCTTCATGCCTGGGGCCGGAAATAGTAGAAAGCTAAATATGGCGGTTATAAATGCCTTTATAAGGCTTCCAGCTACCACATTAATGGATCGGTACCCTGCAATCTCATCGCGGGGGTGTCGATCACTCTGATGGACAGTGCACAGCACCATGTCTCATTCATTGAGATGCCACTATTGCCGCAGGGAATGGAGCCAGCTCTATTTCCTACTGTTAGTGGCAGGTGTTAGCTGCAATTAGCAGCTAAACCCAACCTCATATGTAGCGGTATTATTGAATATTCCCGCTACATAAGAATATACCGACACCAGGACATACCAGTACATCCTGTGTCCGTAAGGGGTTAAAGTGTATAAATTTAAACCAAAGGGGGAAAAAAATGTCAAACGGCACAAAAAGGTTGCGGGAATTGGGAACAGAGGGGCACATATAGCTTGATTTTTATTTTTTTAATACATGTAAATTATGTAATATAAAATTAATACATTGCATGAATCAATATGATCTATTCCATCTGAGTAAGAAAAACTGTGTTTAGAGTATTAAAAAAATAAAGCAAAGTAAAATTAAGTAAAAAAAACAAAGCAGTAAAATGTAATGGAGTTTACATCTGTTTAAACATCTTGTTCTTGGAGACGACAGCCCATTTCACAATAACTCAACAGACTTTATACTATTCAAGATTGATTTTTTTGGGGTAGGGTAAATGTTTCAAAACAGTAAAGTATCCATAAATATCAGCATTTTTTACTTATGGAAAGTATATTGTGAACACAAAGGTTATTAATATACAGTGTACTTACGACTTCAGGTTTTGATGACAGATTGAATGTCCTGTATTCCCAAACAAAGGTAACATCTTCAAAACCAATGCAGGTGGTAAATATGCAGAACAGGGCGATATCTGTTCCATTCCGAGCTTTGACCTGAGGGTTTTTTCCTATTGAGACTTCTAATGGAAAGGAGGTATGGACAAGGAACGCAGCTGAAACAGACAAAAGTGTTAATTAGCGTTTAAAGGGGATTTGCCAAGAGACAAAGATTCTTACCTTTCAGCTTAGCCCAGGTAGAATGTCAACAAATCACACTGAGTCATGAAGCTGCAGTGGGAGAGAGGGAGAGGGGAGGGGGAGTGAGGAATCCAAGGGAGCGTTCTCAAAACTTAAGTGAACTAATAAACAGTACAACAGTGGATTCAATGCAGCAAGACACAGGTTCATACACTGCACTGTCAGGAGAAACCTTATCTGCTAAGAAGCTAATGCAATGTAAACAAATCACGGAGCAAGAGACAGAGACGCACACAGACACACACAGCCAGAGCACAGAGCTGCATAAGGGGATCCTGTGACATGTTCACTCAAATAATCAAACTATAACTTGTGAATTCTGTATACAAAAGAGAACACCTATTCTACAGAGCAGCTTGAAAGCTTCTTCATCAGATAAAGCAGGGATCTAATAACACTACAGCTAGTTATTCTGTATACAAAAGAAAACATATTGCTACCCGGTGCCTTAAAAGACCATTCATTTTGCCTGTCATCAGATAAGAAGTGATTCACGCAAGCACGGCCTTTCAGCTCCTGGGTCGTGACTAGGGGAAGCTTTGTGGTAACCAAGGGGGATTGAGAAATGCTGTAGCTCTCAGAGCTTTCACTTTTTGTAATCACATATATTTAGAAAAGTGATTAAATACCCATTTTGGAGGTTCCCACGTCAACATTACATGGTGGCAAAACCCCTTTAAGTATAAAGCAGTCACTAAAGCAACTGCAAAGTAGACTCGGATAGAGGACCCTACCAGTGGAATTTCATTCTGGGGCCCAGCAGATGAGTTGATTCTTGAGCCCTCCAGTGAAGTGTATTCTGGGGGCTCATCTGTGAAGTTGATTATGGAGTCCACCAGTGGAGATGATTCTGGGGGCAACCCTAGAGCTACTGTACATAGCTCTTATACTCTGCCTCTTTCCCTCTGCCTTTCTGCCTCTCCCATGGATGTAAATGCAGTTTAAACGTAAGTCTAGGTCTGACATGTTCAGGGGTCCATCAGAGGTTTCTCCTTTTCCCCTGTGGGCCAGTCCAAGCCTGCTGCAAACAATGTACAGACTATAAAATCTTTCTGATGTTCGGTGAGGCTGGCTCGCAGCACGCTACATGCTGGCTTCAGAAGGGATTTTGCCAGATTGCAAAACCCCTTTAAACATAACCCTGTTGTAAACAATGGATCCCTGCACACAGGACAGGATTTCTGTGGACTATTCACAGCAGAAAATCCAAAGCATATCTATCACGTGTGCATTCATCCTATCTCTGAAGCCAAATTCAGACCACAGATCCTGAACTGGAAATTATTTGCATTCATCAGCACCTATAAAGTGGTACTAGCTGAACCTGCTGTTTTTTGACCTCACAAAATATATGTACAGTCAGTCCCCGACTTACATTGTTCCGACTTAAATACGTCCTCTAGTTACAAACGGAGACTAATGGGACGTGGCTGACATTCAACACTGAGTCACGCCCCATGATAACCAAGTGCCAGCATGCCACAGCTGTACATGAGGTACAGAACCTTAGGTGAAATTTTCTGAAAAAAAAGGGCACAGACAGCAAAACAAATGTAAAACGTTCCCTGCAAATTCAAACTAAATTATTGTTGCTAGAATTACATTTAATAAATGTACCTGTTCCGACTTACATACAAATTCAACTTAAGAACAAACCTACAGTCCCTATCCCGTTTGTAACCCGGGGACTGCCTGTAGTTAATTATAAGCTAGCATGCAAATTGGGGAGCCACAATGAAACAATGCCATATGCTGATAAAACTTCAGATATGCTGCAAATTCTATTGCAATGTATTGATAAATAAGTCAGTTTGACAAATGAATGTGTGGCAGCATATACCAGAAACTTACATACATTGTATAAAAAGACACATATACATGTTTTTCTCACTATCTGACATGAAATCAGAATAAACCTTCCCCATTTTAGGTCAATTAGGAACCAAAATTATTTATATTTGCCAAATGCCAGAATAATGAGAGAGAGAAAATGTTTAAGGCATTTTTATTACTTTCTGCAAAGTCAAAGGTTTACATACACTAGGATTACTATGTCTTTAAACAATGTGGGACAGTCCATATGATGAGGTGATGTCTTTGGAAGTTTCTGATAGGTTTATTGGCAACATCTGAGTTAATTAGAGACACATCTGTGGATATATTTTAATACACACCATAAACACAGTGCTTCTGTGTGTAACATCATACAAAAATCTAGAATTGTAGAAAAGAATTCTAGAAAAGAATTGTGGACTTGCACGAGCCTGGGCCATACTGTGGTGCAATTTCCAGATACCTGAAGGTGCCTCGTTCATCTGTACAAACAATTATAGGTAAGTACAAACAAGATGGGAATGTCCAGCCATCATACCACTCAGGAAGAAGACAGGTTCTGTGTCTCAGAGATGAATGTACTTTGGTCCAACATGTGCATATCAACCCAAGAACAAAAGCAAAATACCTTGCGATGATGCTGGCAGAATCTGGTAAGATTGTGTGATTATCCACAGTGAAACAAGTACTGTATCAACATGGACTGAAAGACCACTCTGCCAGGAAGAAGCCATTACTCCAAAAGAAACATATAAAAGCCAGATTCATGTTTGAAAATGCACAAAGGAACAAAGACCTACATTTTTGGAGACATGTACTGTGGTCTGACGAAACTAAAATTGAACTGTTTGGCCATAATGATCATTGTTATATGTGGAGGAAAAAGGGAGAAGCTTGGAATCCTAAGAACACCATCCTAACTGTGAAACATGGGGGCTGTTTCGCTGCAGGAGGGACTGGTGCACTTCACAAAATAGATGGCATCATGAGGAAAAAAGACTATGTGGCAATACTGAAGCATCTCAAGACATTAGCCAGAAGTTAAAGCTTTGGCGGAAATGGGTCTTCCAAATTGACAATGACCCAAAGAATACTGCCAAACTGGTTACAAAGTGGATTAAGGATAACCAAGTCAATGTTTTGGAGTGGCCATCACAAAGCCCTGATCTCAGTCCTATTGAAAAATTGTGAGACAAGCAGCAAAGATTTTCTCTCTCTCATTATTCTGGCATTTGGCAAATATAAATAATTGTGGTTCCTAATTGACCTAAAGCTGGTAAGGTTTATTCTGATTTCATGTCAGATAGTGAGAAAAACATGCATATGTGTCTTTTTATAAAGTGTATGTAAACTTCTGGTTTCAACTGTATGTCCATACATGGAAGTCTTGAAGGGAGCTTACTATCGCAGACATTTGCAGTATGGAATATTGATGGGATATTTCATTAATCTCTAACAGGTGCAGGTCTCACTTTCGAGTTGGGACTTGTTCCGGTCTTGAGAATGGTACAGAATGAAAAGGAGATTGTGTTTGGGCAGTACTGTACATTCTGTTCTATAGTTCTGAGTACAGCCAAGCATTTGGGACTCCAATTAAAGTGAACATAGAGTGCTGCACATGTATGACCAGAGGTCTACTGTGCGGAGATTTGAGGGGCTTATTCAAGAAAGGTATAGGTCCCAGAGATCTGATAAATATTTCATGAATGTCTAAGATGTGAACACCATTTTAAGGCCTCCATATTCATCCAGACCTGATTATTTTATGAAAACTGGCCAACTGTCGAATGTGTATGGGGGCCTTCCTGCTCTCGCTATCAGATAATATCAAGGGACAGAAAGTTTAGTTATGTGGGATTTCAACACCCGATGACTTAGAGATAAGCAGCTGCCAGAGAAGTCTGGTAGCAGCTTTTTCTTTTTTTCCCATTAACTACACATACATGCCAAGCTAAGGTGAGCATGCATACAATATGTATGCAGAGAACAGGAGAAAAAGCTGTTGACAGAATAAGTAGCCTGGTTAGGCCACTACTGCCAAGCCATGTAAGATTACTTACAATCTGGAGAGGCTGTGAATACCTGGAACTACACATGTTCTTACTCCTCGTAAAATCTAGTAAAAAGTGCCATTGATACCATTAGTCACCAAGGCGCCATTTCAGATGGGAAAGGCTGATGCAGAAATTGGAGAGTATAGAGTATTGATGTATGGAATTCAGGGCATCATAAAAGTATTAGCAAAATAATAATAATTGCAATTATCACAGTAACTGAAAATCAGTAGCATTAAGATTTTTTTTTAATTAGAGGAAAATGCATATTATTCAACATTCCAGAAAAACATTGAATTGCTTCTCACTTCAATGCATGTTGCAACGCTGAGCTTCAGTGGGTATTCACCAAGAGATCATGGTCCATTTCTGTATGAAAAATGATCACTTATTCAGTACAATAACTTCTAATTCTTCTACATTCTAAATGTTTCGTAAAGGGGTATTCCCACCATAGTGTTTTATGACATATCAATAAAATATGCCACCAAGTATGATAGGTGCAGGTTCTGGGATCCACACCTACCTAGGGAAAAGGACCCCAAAAGTTTCAGCTCAGAATGGAGAGCTGGTCACACTTGCACATGACTCTCCATTCTGTTCTATAGGAGCAGTACAGCTGAACACACTGCTCACCTGTGCTCAGAACTCCCATAGAAAAGAATGTAGAGTCGGCGCCATTCTGAGCCAACACTTTCAGGAACAATTCCCAAGATAGGTGGGACCTAGGCCTACTAGATTTTGATTGCATATCCTATTCTAGGTACATGGTGGAAACACCCCTTTAATTTCCATAGACTTCTCTAGGTCTGGTAATCCAAATCAACTCTTTTTCTCAATTATTAGAAACTGCTTTGTGTTTATAAACCCAATTTACAACAGGCTGGTGGTTTTCAGGTCAGATTACTTCTATTCATTAATAAAAATAGATTGTCCTTTTTTTTTTTTTTTTTTTACAAGAAAGTATAGTGTAAGCTATTTTCATCTCCCTTATGGTTAGCCTCCCTTGAAGTGTCATTAGTCAATGTCTTCTAATGTTACTACACAAAAGAGGACGTATAAAGGACAAGAAAGTATAACAACCCATTATTAGCATAAAGGGATATTTAGTGAACCATATCTGGGAGGTTAAAAAGTCAATACAATGACAATGAAAAAATGTTGGTGCTTTACCTCGTACATCAGAATTCTATATACAGAGGCATAAATTGAAGCTCCGGGGCCCTGGTGCAAAAAGTGAAATGGGCTCCCCAGCTACCATGTGCCACTTACAATGCTGGTGTCTCCTTATGTGGCAGGAGGGCTTTCATGCCCCCTCAGGCTGCAGAACCCGGTAGTGACTGCTACCTCTGCACCCCCAATAGCTACGCCCCTGAGTACATATTGTAATAATTATGTATAAAGATGCTTGGATATGTACCAAAAGGTAGTATAAGGACTGTGAAAGAAAAATGCACAGTCAAATCACTTTATTATGACCACCAGCTAACCCCTTACTGACATAGGATGTATGGATAAGTCCTGATGCCGGTAAACGGCCTTGAAGCAGCGCAATCCCGCTCCACAGCCAACTGGTGTTAGTGGCTAATTGCAACTAGCACCCAGTGGTTACAGCGCAGGGGGGCGCCACCACCGGGTCACACTGTTTAACCCCTTAGACGCCGTGGTCACCTTGGCTAGATCAATGAGAAACCGTGCCGTGCACCGTTCCTCACTGGGATCATGACATCAGCAGTGAAATCCGTGTCCCAATCACTGAACATGGCAGCTTTAAGCCTTGTACGGCCTCAGGCAGGAAGTGGGGAAACCACCATCTTTGTACACCTTAATGCATTGTATAAACAATGCATTAGGCTGTATAAATGATCGCGCCCCCTAGTGGTGCAGTGCACTAGGGGGACTCAAAGTTAAAGTAAAGGAAAAAAAAGTTTTAAAGTGTAAAAAAATAAAAAAGTATTAAAAGTTCAAATCACCCCCTTTCGCCATTTTAAAAATTAAAAAAAAAAAAAAAAATTACACATATTTGGTGTCGCCGATTCCGAAAAAGTCCGATCTATTTAAATATAACATCATGTATTCTGTACGCTGAACACCATAAAAGAAAAAAATTCCGAACGCCAAAAATTTTTGGGGCGATTTCACATCCTATAAAAGTTGGAATAAAAGTGATCAAAAAAGGTGCATGCATTCCAAACCACTAGCAATAATAAGTACACTTCAGCCCAAAGAAAAATGCTCCCTCACTAACATCCGTAAGTGTTAGTACAAAAAAGTTTTTGGACGCACAAAATTGAGCTATAAATTTTAGAGGTAAACATCAAAAATAGAAAATGTTTGGACATCATTTTAAAAAACATATAAGGCAAAACATAAAGAATTAACCTTACAAAGGTTTTAGTCTTTGGGTGGGAAAAATGAACCAGTCAATCAGATTAACCCCAAATATAAATATTGTGAGCCGAAGACAATGAAAGCCAACTAAAGAAAAACCCCCAAAAACACTGACTGCGATAGGGGGAACGTTTTTTTTCCACTTTGCCCTTGCTCCACAGCTGTTCTTTTGCGGTTCCTCCAGTGTATTCTAGGTAATAGAAAACTGCACCTTGAAATACCATTTTGTCTACAAAATAAAATTGCCTTTTATTTAAAATAAAAATTAGTTACAGCCTGTTAGTGAAGCAAGGGGGTTAAATGGATTTTACAGCCCTAAAATTCCTTATGGACGTCTATCAGAAATTGGTTAATCATAAGTCGCCGATCCTTACTCACATACACATCTCACCATAAACTAGACCTATGTAATGAGTGTTTATTTCCCCACTGCTTCTACAGCACTCAGCACCTTGCTCAATAAGGTGGTCAAACACGAGCCATAAATCACACCCCAAGAAAGTTCCAGCACCCCAAAAATACTACGCTGCAGCCACCATCCTCAATAATAAAAAAAAAAAGGGAAATCAGAGGAAGGCTTGATCCAAAATTCCTTACCAATGCTTACGGGTTACCTCACTGCTCCAGCAGTACAAGGTTAAAAACACTTCTTCAAGGTTATGGGTTCGTACAGCAAACAAGAACTAAGCTTATTAATTTTAATATTATATATGAAGAAGGTATAGTGCTTACATAAAAAATACGATAAAATGAATATGACATACGTACATCAGTAATTAAAATAACATAATAAGGGCAAAAACAGAAAATTCCTAACACTTACAATGATAGGTTTTCAGGTCCTGGGAGACGGAAAAAATGGAACACAGCTCAATCAGAAATTGAACCCAAACTATGTACAAAGATGTGAGCCTAGACAATGTGTCTTATAAGCCCAACTCACCATCTCAGGTTTCCAAACCTCCCATCAGCTAATTATGATAATTAGGCTGTACCTTACTGGCTCGGATTATGATAAGGGGGTGGACTCCTGATCCTTAATGAGGGTTGTTGCTCACTTTGCCCACTAGATGGCATCTACAGGCTGTGCTCCAGTTTGAACCCTGACCTTTGTATGAAATGGGTTTATAGCTCAGGACAAGTCAGAGGTCACACCTGCCTGTCTTTTCTTGTTAAATCCTAATGGAGTCTGTATATACTAAAGGCCATAAAATTGCCATAAATATGCTGCTTAGCAGATACAGCACTGGGTTATGTAAACAAGGGGGTTAAGGGCTATGTGATTTTCCACAGACCTGGGCTACAGATTCCACTTGCACAGGGGGGTGGAGGTCTAACAAGCTGCAGAAATATGGTATACATAATACATGCATGGCTTAATGACAATACAGAATACACATAATACTATACAAACATACAGTTCTATGACACCTATAAACAGACCTTATGGTAATATCATAGCTGTCCTTCCCATTTTCCCCACACTGCTGTCTACAGCACTGACAGCATCTAGATGGGCTTGGAGTGACTCAATAAGGTCCTGATAGGTTGTCACAACTATCTGCAGCCATGCTGACTACATCATGGAGGGTGCATGGGGTAGAATCTAGAGAGCGAACGATGATTGAGCTGGTCCAACAGATGCTTAATTGGCTTCAAGCCTGGGGAATCATTGGACGAGGGTAGCAGTTCTTCCAACCAATGTTGAACTTTTCTAGTCATGTCACACGTCGCATTGTCTTGTTCAACAAAAACCACCACTTAGCAAAAGTATATCTATGCCTGTCTGCACCAGAACACAAATCACAGAAATGTTCCGCAATATAAATTGTAGCTTTTCATTATAATCAAAAAATTTCAGAATAAAAAAAATCAATAAACAAGTGCCCCTATGAGCCATATCAACAATCAATCCTTTATTAGGACTTCTACTGCTATTACAACCAGTCAGCAGTCACATGGCTGGGATCATAGTCCAATCAGGGGGGTAGAGGTGGAGAAGAGAGGACATAATGTGAGGGTGGGGAGGCAGAAGTGAAGAGGAGGGATGAGCACACAGTTTTCTTATGTTAGAAAAGCTTTGTGTCACCTGTGGGGAATTGGGTATTACCCAGCTTTCCTAGAAGTAAGATAATCTATCTTGAATCCAGAAAAACTAGGTGAAGCCCATCATCCCACACAGGTGACACACAGCTTTTCTATGTGTCACGTGTGGGGGATGGGACATTACCCAACTTTCCGGAAGGCTGGATAGCCTATCCTGTTCTGCATGTTTAGTAGAATATCCAGCCTATGAATGTGTATAATGTTTCCGTTTATTTACAGGTTTCCATTTTGGACTTCTTTGGACAGACACCTCTCCATTACTATCGCTCGTGCTTGAGCCAGTGGTGATTTTTGTCCCCCCACGGCTGACACTAACAATCTGTCACTACTACCACAGCACCTAACCAGGGATTCTAGGATGAGCCAGGTTACTGTCAGAAATGGAACCTCTAATGTGGTGAGTCGGCTTCTGGGGTGGCTGCAGGCTGGTATTTTTAGGATGGAAAGGGCCCAATATCCATGGACCTTCCCATCATGATAGTATCCGCCTGCAACTGTTGGTTTTTCCTTGCTGGTTATGAAAAATGGGGGGATACCCCATGTCATTTTGTTTTATCTAAAATAGGCATTCATTGTAACCAATAAATAAGTAAATTATTTTTTTTTTTTAATTATGTGGGCTACCCCTTCATTTTCATAACCTGCCATGGTGAAACTAGGAGCTGATTCAACAGGATTGGAATATTCATGATTATTGGTTCCTTCCAATCACCACAGCCGCAGAGAAATTTCCAAGGGGTTGGTTCTCTGCCCCTCCCCCCCTCTTCCTTCCCTCCCAGGAGATTGTGCCTATAAGCTGTGGCCTGAAACCCCTCTCTTAGCCCTTCCTCACCATTGTGTCATGTGGTCTAGTGCCAACACAAAATACAACCCCCACCAAGTATTTAAGGGAACGGTGATGGAGTAAAATTACAGCAGCACAAATTCTTTTCTCCATGCTGGGGGTTGCATGCCCATAGTGCTTTTTAGTCCCAGTCATGCCCTTAAAGTAATCTTCTCAAGCATACTGCACATTGCTTTTTTGGAGAGAATATTTTTGGAATGGAAATTTATTGAAGAGTACAAGAAATATATGAATGGATTGTTTTGAAACCTGACACAGCTTTGAAGCAAATGTGAACCCTCACTTATAAATTTATTTACTACAGGCTCTTAATGTTCGAATAAAAAACAAACTTTCTTTTTTTACTGAAACTTTAAAAATATTCACATCAAAATGTCAAGAAAGAGGGGATATTTTTAGTTTGTTTGCTTTCAGCGATACCCAAAAGCATTTGCTCTTTTGTAAAAAGTTGGTAACCTTTGCAAATTCATAGGGTCACATTTACTATGGCAAATGCCCAGAATTGCTGTTTGCACCGACATGCTGGCATACATGCCTTTAGACCCCATTTATTATGTATTTTAGACAGCTCTTAGACTATTTTATGATATGTCTGAAAAAGGGTGTATCTTGACAGAAAGGGGGCATGGTCTAACATGCAATGCCGGGGAACGAAAAATGTCCAAAATTTTGTTTCAAAACTAACCCAAAATTTAAATGAATAAAGGGTGACTGAATGATCGGGATTGGTTTTTTTTCTGAAAAAAACTGTGGGCTCACCGATTCGAATCCCCTGTCAAACACAGTGATGCGAAATTGGCGTACTTGCCATTTTCGGTGGCCTACCATGAAGGGGGTGCAATGGGCGGTGTGGGGCGTTTTGGGGGGGGACACGGCTCATTGAAAAACCCGGGCATGATGCGGGGTGGGTAAAGGAGGCCTTTTGCGTTCCGACGGCAACCTATTGTTTGGGGTCTAAATGAGCCGGGGGAGGGAAGTGAACGAAACAAATGGAAGGGGGAAAAAATGGCTCTAGTCGACTGTTAAAACATACACAGCCTCCCCGGAGACATGAGTATGAATCAAAAAATAGTTTTTATTAGGTGTAAAACATTATCAGAAAAATATCTAAAACAAACAAATAAAATCACTAACACCGCGTTTGTCGCCGTCACCGGCGCTACATGAGGAATTGCGATATAGAAAATTGCCGGGATATACAGTAATTCAAATTCTGTAAGTCTTCTCTTGGTCGGCATAAACCACCAAAAGAAAAAGGAACAAAATTGACCCATTTTAACCAAGGGAAGTATTGACCAATCAATGAAAAGGCGGGACAGTTCAAAAAAAAAACAGTAAAAAGGAAAAAAGCGATTTGGGTTAGCTACAGGGGGTTGGGTATCCCGGCCAATCAGAGCGCGAGATTTGTCCCCTGTAGTCTATGGACGATCGGGGCACTGAAATCTCAGCTCCGTAAAATGGAGTATTAGTAAATAATCCTTTTTTTTAGGTGAAAGCATTTTTCTGAAAAAAAAGCTAAAACCTCTATAAACATACATCAATCAATCCTAAAACGCTTTTTTCGCCGGGGAAAATGGGGCTACATCAGGAATTGGGGTATTGAAAACAAAACCGGAAAAACAGTAAATTTTAAATTCTGTAACTCTTTTTATTGGGCGCAGAAACCAACTAATCAAAAGGGGGCGACAGTGACCCCTTATAACTAGAGAGGGGCGAATTCAATCTAACGAAGTGAATTCGTTTAGAATTTTCAGGAAAACTTCGTTCGGAACGAATCGAACTTTGGGTACTCAGGGTGAACGAAAAAAAAAAGTTGGCTTATTGATTGATAAAATGGCTGCGATCACATGCCCAACATGGGCAAAGCACTCCTGGAGGAAGAAGAGCATAAGCCTGCAAGACATTCAGAGAAGAAGCCATCAGAGAACCGCGGATTCTGTGAGACGTCACCTGCACTAATATAAGTGCCGGGCGCGAGACGCCGGATTCTCACACTCCACTCGACTGTGCTCATCAGTGGAAGGTGCGCCTGCGGCTGATAGCTCATTACTGAAGAATTGATTTTTATACAGGCATTTTTTAGTGTAGGGTGTCTCAGCTTGTTCTCAGAGACTGTTCTCGTTTAATTTTCTATTCTAATTTTTTGGTATTGATCTGAAAATCCAGTGTGCGTCCACTTGCAGCTGCATATACATTCAATATCCAAGTGGATCTAAGCCAGTTTCCTTTTGTATTCAATAAAAGAACAGCGTTTTTACAATACAAATACCACTTTCACATTTTTGGCTGCTCAATTCAATTGCACAATTTACATCCAGTTAATTAAGCTTGTTTTGGCGGTGTGCTACCCCAAGAAACCGTCTTCTTCAACCCAAAATATATAAATTTTTCCTGTAGCCTAATGTCACAAGCAAGGTTGAATTACAACTTTATCTCTGTATGTTGCTTTAAAAAAACACGCATTTTTACACGCGTACAAAGCTACTTTTTTGTGGCGGCTTCAATACTTTGGCGCAATATTACTCCAATTTAATTAAGCGATGTTTTGCTGGTTGCTGACCCCAAGAAAACCCGTACATTATTCAACCGCCAAAATAATAAATTTTTCCTGTAAGCCAAATTTCAAATGTCCGAACAGGTTATTATGCCTGATATGGCTTTTACATTTAGTAAAACACACAGTGTTTTTAAACGACACATACAGGTAAAATTTTTCCTGCCATTTGTGGAGTCGCAATTATATCCAAGGGTTACCCAAGCTTGTTACTCAGGGTCAATTTGAGTCAAAAACAGGTGTGTATTTATCATATCACAGATATCATCATCAACAGTGTCTGTACATTTTTAAGAACAAACAGTATGTCAGACAGAGAGGTGGCAGGCTCTGCAAGCTGCGGAGTGGCCAGTAGGGCACAAACAGTTCCTGGAACAGCCCAGGTCCACCAGCACACAAGGGGATGTCCGGCAGCAGTGGTCACTCGCCAGTGTGTTGTTCATCCAACCCAAGGGTACTGATTGGTTGACTCTAGGTAATCACTCTCCTCCCAGATGACATCTGACAACCCGCCAATAGTCGGTGGGAACCCATCAGTACACAACCAATAGTTTGGGTCTCCAAACGCCCGGAGCGGTCATGGCCCTCACCCTGTTCCTCTAGCCCGCTCTGACCCATCCGTCCTCAGCCAGAGATCTACTATGTGGTACTGGGCTCAGCTCCACTATATAGCGAGGAGAACAATTTGAGGAGGGGCACGTCAGCAGATACTTGCAGCGAAGAAATGGCCAAAATCGCCTGCTCCTTGCATTAGGCGCAAAGTATAAGATGTGGAGAGTGGCATGGGATGTCATGTTGTGAGGGTCAAGCCTCGGCATACCAAACCGGTGATGAGTACAGCATTGACGATGAAACACAAATATATGATGATGTAGCCGAACCGCACTTGGAGCCGGGTGAGCAAGCTTTCATCTATCGCAGGAGAAAGAGGGCTCAGCTTGCGCGTCAGCAGCAAGCGCAGCCATCAAGTGGGGTCAGTGTGGCCGAGCGTCAGCAGATAGCACAGTGTGAGGTCGGGAAGCCAAGCGCCACGGGGTAAAAAACCCCTTCGCAGGTCCAAGGAAAGTACGGCACAGGGCTCAGCGAGGCAGCGGACCGCAGTAGTAGGCGGTAAATAACCGATACTCCGGTGTGGCAGTTCTTTGCTAAGACACCGAGAGCCGAATATGGGTATATGTAGAATCTGTGTGCAGAAGTGCGCACAAGGCGATGCTTTAAGGGCCAAGGGACTAACGTTGGCACCAACGCCCTGCGTCCAACACATGACAGGCGTCACCATCCGGTGCCTGGGAGAAACGTGGCCAGATATGGAGGTCCAGCCAGCCACCGTGCAGCCAAACAGGCAGCAGCAGCACGCCCATGGCATCATGCCATTGCAGCCAGCAGGCTCCACCAACCCCCCCCCCTCTTTCCCTCCCTTGCAGAAATGATCTTTTTTCTCTTGACATCATCGTTCCCGTCCAGATGCTCCGCCCTCGATACTCATTGGCGCCAGCAGTCGTTCAGCGAGGCGATTGCGCAAAGAGACCAACCGAGTATGCGTCCAACCATCCTAAGATGCAGCAGCAAGACCGTGCTCCTGTCCAAGTTGTTGGTACTAGCATCCATCCCTTTCCAAATGGTGACTAATGCACCGTTCAGAGAACTAATGCTTGTGTCCGAGCCGAGAATGATAGTTCCAAGCCGTAATTTTCTTCTTGCTTTGTCCAAAAAGCAGTACCAGCACTTTTCCCCCCTATAAATATTAGAATAAACAAAGTGGGTCAGTCCTTGAGCTTATCGGATTTTTGTTCAAGTGTAAAACCAGCGCGGCACGTCTGGAGCAGTAAACTAACTTCAGCCTGTACATGTCCTTTATACGGCCCCACTGGGTGAATGTGCTTCCACCCAGGCACAACCAACAACTTGGACATGAACGCCGCTTTCCTCCTCCACGTTGTCAATCACTGCACCTGCGCCAATTCCGCACTCCTCCTCCTCCACCCCACCTACCATCTCAGCCTCCACAGTACTGCTCCATATACACATGTGTAGGGACAGCGTGTCACCAGTTCTACCCCTGACTTGCCTCGGCGAACGAAGTCAACAGGGGAGGAAACTGCTCCGCGTCATGCGCAAGAAATCGATGTGTGCTTTCCTCTCCCGCGCCAACTGCAAATCGGAACATGGTGACGACAAATTTGGTGGCGGGGGGGAAAAATGAACCTGGGTGTCCGCCTGCAACCGAGGAGAGGATGGTCTCGCAAGCGCCCTCATGGCGCACGTTTCAATCTCGGTTGTGACAAGGTTCCGGAAGTCTTCCACCGATCTTCAGAACAATTCAGAAATTGGCCAGGAAACTGTCCATGCAGTTTTCTTTAATCCATGTCATACAAGCCAGTAACACCCCTCCTCGAGATTGCAGCGGCAGAATGGCCCTCCCCCAACATCACTCTTGTAATGCGATGTATCCACCCCTGGAAATTCCAGCCTGCCACATGTGATCCCGACAGGTAGTGAAAAGAGAAAGCCATTAACGATGTTTTTGATGATCCCGGCAGAAGAAGTACTCCCCTGTGTCACGTGATGTCACCAGTGGCAGCTCATGCGTGGACACCTCCATGTGTTGAGGCCATTCGAGGGGCGAGTTGTATGTGTCAGTCGCCAGGACTACGGTGATGAATAACAACAGTCCACTGCTTCATTTCCTGAACAGATGCAGAAAAATCTGTCTGAAGGTGGGAACTGGGAGACGTGGCGACAACATCTCATGCCACAAAATGATCAGGTGGACCCTAAGAAATGGTAGGAGGAGGAAGGAACATTGGAGCAGAGCAGTAGTCTGTACAATAATGAATTTTCAACCCAGGTGACAAGAGGATGAGGAGCAGGATCAGATGGAGGAGGTGGATGAGATCGAGTAAAATGAGGCAATGACCCCCAAGCACCGTGGCAGTATACACTGGAAATGGAGGCAAGGGAGCCCCTGGAGTCAATTGTTGCAGAAGGCCCGCAGCAAATTCTTTTGCCTGGAAGTGACAGCCGAATAGTCCAGTCATCCGGCAGAGGATGACTCGGCTCTACCACCCTATTGACCCTCGCTAACCGTCAAAATGGGAGCCTTTTATCCCAGCTAACTTGAAGGGAAGACAAACACACATACTAAGGAAATCCCTCCGAAATCAGTTGGCCGCTGCCTATGGCCATCGTCCTCCTCTGACAGTCGCTGACCGGGGTTTCCTCAGTGCTCACTTACTACCTGCCGCCAGCGGCTCTGGTGGAAGGTGGGGGTAGGAACAGTACCAGCTGAAACAGTAGTAAACCAAATTCCCTGGAGTCACTGAAGTGTAGCACGCTTCCTCACCTTCCTAGTGAGGAGACCAGTTTCTATCACCATCAGCAGCAGGTACCAGTAGCATCCTGAACCAACAGTTGTGCCCTAACTTGGACAGCACTCTCCACCTCAGTTAGAAATCCCCTGGACTACTGGGCAGCCAAACGGTAGTGTGGCCGCAACTTGGCCGAGTTTGCATTGGAGAAGCTGTCCCTGCCCGCCATAGTGTGGCATCAGAGCGTGTTCATGCTGCGGGGGCCAAGTTACCCCAAGCGGAAACCCGTTGTCCACGGGAAATGGTGGAACGCCTGACCTATGTCAAGATGAAACCGAACGTGGACCGGCCAGGATTTCCATCACACCATGCCTAGAGCTGTCATTCAGGGTTCAAACTACCTGCCGTCAGCCACTATTCTGATGCCGCCACCCACCAGAAACAAATGTCCACACTCTGCTGATCATAGTTTCTCCATCGTACCTACACCATCTTTACCAGGGACTGGTATGCCACCACACCTCAGGACAACTCCTGTCCATTGTGGTCACTCTATGACCTCAAGCTGCTGCTGTTGCTGTTGCCTGTTTGACATCCACACTGTGTCATGACCACTGGCTGACCTCATTCCGGTTTGCTGTGG
Organism: Phyllomedusa bahiana; assembly: GCA_025379985.1. Lineage (NCBI taxonomy): Eukaryota > Metazoa > Chordata > Amphibia > Anura > Hylidae > Phyllomedusa > Phyllomedusa bahiana. The sequence continues at coordinate 31,449 of JAODAL010036092.1, forward strand.
CTGCTGCCATGTCCTCCACACTGTTTCATTGTGCACTCTGCCTGACCTCATCTGCTGCCTCTGTGACCCTCCCTCTCATCATTGTGCCACCCACTGTCGCTATCCTCCTGTTTTGCCACCTCCAGAATGTCATTGTGCCACTGCCTGATCTCATGCTGCAGCTGCCGTGACCTCCACACTGTCTCATTGTGCCACTCTGTGGCCTAATACTGTTTTGCCGCCTCCAGAATGTCATTGTGCCACTGCCTGATCTCATACTGCTGCTGCCGTGACCTCCACACTGTGTGATTGTGCCACTCTGTGGCCTAATACTGTTTTGCCGCCTCCAGAATGTCATTGTGCCACTGCCTGATCTCATGCTGCTGCTGTCGTGACCTCCACACTGTGTGATTGTGCCACTCTGTGGCCTAATACTGTTTTGCCGCCTCCAGAATGTCATTGTGCCACTGCCTGATCTCATACTGCTGCTGTCGTGACCTCCACACTGTATCATTGTGCCACTCTGTGGCCTAATACTGTTTTGCCGCCTCCAGAATGTCATTGTGCCACTGCCTGATCTTACTGTGTGATTGTGCCACTCTGTGGCCTAATACTGTTTTGCCGCCTCCAGAATGTCATTGTGCCACTGCCTGACCTCATACTGCTGCCGCCGTGACCTCCACACTGTGTGATTGTGCCACTCTGTGGCCTAATACTGTTGTACCCTCCTCCAGAATTTCATTGTGTGCCACTGCCTGATCTCGATACTACTGCCGCCGTGACCTCCACAAACTGAGTGATTGTACCACTCTGTGGCCTAATAACTGTTTTGCTGCCTCCAAGAATGTCATTGTGCATCTGCCTGATATCATTCTGCTGCTGTCTGTGACCACCACACTGTACATTGTTCCACTCTGTGGCCTAATTACTGTTTTTTGCCGCTCCAGAAAGTCCATATGCCACTGCCTGGACCCTCATACTGCTGCCGCCGACACTCTCCGCTCTCAGACATTGTGCCACATCTGTAGCTTCCTCGTTGTTTTTGCCACCTCAGAATGTCATTGTGCCACTGCCTGACCTCATGCTGTTGGTTTTTTTTGATTTTGTGGCTGCCGTCACCTCCACCTCTGTCACTAATGTACCACCAGAGCTCTCAGCTTGTTTTTTTTCTCAGCTTTAGCTGGCAAGACATTATCAGGCGACATTCCCGCTTGAGTTTTTTTGTGAGTTTTTGCCTCTTAATTGCCCAGGGAATTGTATAGTTGAAGCGATTCTAAGAGCGGCGGCAGTCATCTGCGGGTCATACAAAACACCACCATTGTATGAAGATCAAACCAAGCTCCCTCTGCATATTTAAGCATGGCACAACATTCTACAGCACCCTGCAGGCTCTGTGCAGCCTGGAAATAGCTGCTTTTTAACGCGATTCGTGCCGAAGTAATTCAGACCGAATTTATTTTTGTCGGAAAATTCGGCGAAGTGACCGAATCAAATTTTTGAGAAATTCGCCCATCTCTAGCCATAACGTTTTCTGTTTTCTGTATACAGAGCTGATTATAGGCTTGTTTTTTGTGGGATGAGTTGACGTTTTTATCAGTACCATTATGGGGGGCATATGCCGCTTTGATCACTTTTTATTAAGGTTTTTGTGAGGCATTTTGAACAAAATACAGCATTCCTGGTAGTGTTTTTTATTTTTATTTTTTAATAGCAGTCACCATGCAGTATAACTGACATACTAGTATTACTTAGCAGGTCGATACGATTACAGCGATACCCAACTTTTATATTTTTTTATGTTTTACTGCTTTTACACAATAAAACTTTTATTCAAAAAGAAAAACACGTTTTTGCATCACCATAGTCTGAGAGCCATAATTTTTTTATTTTTCTGTGTACGGAGCTGTGTAGGGGCTTTTTTTTTGCGGGAAGATTTGAAGATTTTATTGGTATAATTTTTGGGGAGATAAGTCTTTTTGATTGGTTTTAAATCCGTTTTTTGGAAGGCAGAGAAAATACTGCAATCTTAGTAGTGTTTTTTATTTTTATTTTTAACAGTGCTCACCATGCAGTATCCATGACCAGTTAGCTGTACTCTCTGGGTCGATACAATTACGGCAATACCCTATTTATGTAGTTTTTTAAATTTTGAAGCACTTTAAAAAAAAAAGTATTTTTATTGTGTTAAACAATATTTATGCATCGCTGTCTTCTGAGAGCCATAACTTTTTTATTTTTCCGTATACAGCGAAGTGTAAGGACTTTTTTTTGCGGGATGAACTGAAGTTTTAATTGGTACAACTTTATCGTTTATATGAGTTTTTGATCGCTTTTTATTCCATTTTATGTGCTACAGGATGTACAAAAATCGCAATTCTTTGACAGTTTTTTGCTTTTGTTTTTTATGGTGTTCACCGTATGAGTTAATTAACATGACAGATTTATAGGGTGGGTCCTTATGCACGCGGCGATACCAAATATGGGTTCTTTATTTATTTTTGATCTTTTTAGGGCGATTGGCGTTTGTAAAGGGGAAAAGGGCGGTGTACGTGTTTTTATTTTATTTTTTGTGTTTGTGTTTCACTTTTTTTTCACTTTTGACGTTTATTTTTACTTTTTTCACTTTTTCTTTTAACAGCAATCATCAGATTGTTGTTAGAAGGCAGGCCAGTGCACAGTACTCGTACTGTGTACTGGTCGCCATGACAACGCCTGTCACCATGCCCACAATGCATTGCGGGCATGGTGACGTCACAGATGACCCTGGGAAGTGCTGTTCACTTCCCGGGATCATCAGACAGGGGATTGGTGCCGCACTACAGTGCGGCAGCCGACGGGAGCAGGCAGGAGGAGCTCACTCCTCTTGCCTGCGGCTTTATTATCGCAGCCATGACAGGCTGCGGTAATGAAGCGGTAATCACCCGCGGCCAGAGCTCCCTCCGGCCGGGGGTGATCCGGCATGCTGCCAGCGGTAATTTACCGCTGGTCCCATGTTGCGATCGCGCATGGCTCGCCCGCAACCCGCGCGATCGCCAGGGCGTATGGATACGTCCATTTGCGGGAAGTCACTTCCCGCTAGGGCGTATCCATACGCCCTATGTCGGGAAGGGGTTAATGAAGAATGTATAAAGTTAAATGCAGGTTTTCAGGCAAGGGGTTATCCAAAAAAAATGTTTGAGGAAAGCGTTTAACAGGGCTTTGACTAGTGACAGAGTGCATTTATTAATCAGTAAAAAGAAGGAAAAAAAACTGATTTAATTCGTTGTATAGGTACCTTTGATGATAGAGCCAATGAAATGAGAGGTATACTTAGAAGCCATTGGCACATTTTGAGGACAGATCCAGTATTCTCTGAGGTGATTCCTAAATATCCTAGTGTCAATCTTAGGGATGAATTTGTGCATAGTCATTTTGAGGGAGATGGCAAAAAAACATGGTTACAGTCTCCGGTGGTAGGCTCATATCCCTGTGACAACTGTTCATTCGGTCCATTTATATGGAAAACTAAAGATTTTGTTAATCCCATTGATAAGAGAAGATTTGAGATAAGACAATTCATCAACTGTAAAACCAAAGGGGTGATTTATGGGGCTATGTGTACTTGCCCCAAGATCTATGTGGGAAAAACCATACAGGAGTTTCGTCATCGGATCTCAAAACATCTGAGTACTATTAAAACTAGGGGTGACACCTCCATAGCACGACACATTTTGGAAGTACATATTGGTTAAATAGAGGTGCTAAAATTCTGGGGCATCTGTGTGAAAAAGCTAGGGGAAAGAAAGGGCGATCTGGATGTAGTTTTGTTGTAGGAAGAGGCAAGATGGATATACAGACTTAATACATTTAACCCTAAAAGCCTAAATGAAGGCTTTTTTATTTTCAGCATTTATTTAATCTTGCTGATTCCCTATATAATAATTTTTGAAGAAACATGATATATGTTATTAAGTATGGTCAGTGGATATAGCACGGTTGAATATATGACTATAGAAGCATCAGAGTTCACATAGTTTTTTTTTTTTTTTCTCTCCTCCTTCCCATCTCCCTCCTGCCCCCCCCCCCTCTGCCTCCACGTTGTCCCTCGTTTTCCCTGTGTTTTGTAATGATGATAGGTATTGATCATGTGAGGCCACGGTTTCTATTTAACAAATTGGGATGTATGTATATTGTTTCTGTGCATGAGGGGGTTTTTGGCAGCTGAATCATATGATATATGCACTCGCGTTATTGTGGCGAGACGCAGCTCGGGAGTAGATTACCATCTATTCATGTATATATTTATTGTTTCTGCTCGCTGTGTAGATTTGGTGCTAACTTTAAATACAATATATGCAGTACAGATGTATGCAGATGCAATAGAGTTTGAATGTACTAACATTTTTGCATGCTCCCATTGTGACGTAATGAATTAGGTGGCTAGCCGTGACCTGTAAGAAAGAATCTTTAATGGGGAAGGTGGGAGGTGAAATTGCAGGAGGGAGGGCGGGCTAATCATAGGGCCTGCAGCTTTATTAAAATGAATATGTATATTAGATATAAAAGAGAAGTGGTTTATGGGAATAGACTAAGACAATAGTGTACAGTACAATTGAATATGTATTTAATAAAGCCTGCAGCTTTATTAAAATTAATATGTATATTAGACATAAAGGAGAAGTGCTTTATGGGAAGAGACTATGACAAAAGTGTACAATGGAGTATATATTTCCAATGAATATGCATATTAGACATGGAGGAGAAGGGGTTTATGGGAGTTGATAAAGCTGGTAGTGTGCTGTGGAATGTAACACCTATTCTGCTTAGTCCGTTCTAGATGAGCCACACAGACGCAATAATATGAGAGAAATGGGACGCAAGTCCATCACAGTCAGGGCAGAAATGTCCATTGATACAGTACGCGGGCGCGGGCAGCATGGTAAGATAGAGTGCTAGCCCGCTACGGAGATGGTGAACTTGTCTGAGGATTGTTGGTTATGGGAGCATGGTGGCAGCAGTAGCAGCACATATTAGTGTGTGAGCAGGCGAGTGGAAGGGGGAGTGGGTTTTGTAGATTCTCTGATGGCTAATTGGTGACCACCTGAAATAGGGTGTGTAACTAACAGGATATAAAAGGAAATGAGCTTAGACCACATGGGACCGGACCTCCAACCCCTGATGAAGCCAGGCATGACATTTTAAATTGTGATTTCTCACCTCTGTCTACAAGTGTCACCCACTGCAGAGGTTGTCACAAGGGGGCCTTATTTCTTTTGTGTCCATTAGATTAGGGACGACTGCCCAAGTAGGAGGCTTGGGATCCCTTACTGGAGTTAGTAAACTGCTGTATATATAAGGCTTTCCTGTTAATGGGTGGTGCTCCACCAGACTTGATAATAGAAAAGGAGCTATTCCTTCCTTTAGAAGCAGAAAGGGTTAAATGGTGAGGTGAGAAATCAGGTTTTTAAATAGTGTGTATAGAGGTTAAGAGTTATACATAATAAAAGTTAAGTTTTAGTGTTTTATAGATAGAGAACTGATAGAGTTTAAGTTTGCCTATGGCAAAATAGTAAATATAGTGATCAAAAGTCACTCTCTGTTCTCTTGCAAGATTCCCATTTTTTTTTTGGAGAATATCTTCAGTGCTGTCACACTAAAATATGTATTACAATATTTGCAAAAATGTGAGAGGTGCCCTTACTTTTGTAAGATACTGTATTTATTATGTGTACTTAGTTTCCTATTCTTGACTTGAACTGTAAGTGCACATGAGTTGGCCATAACAGATGCAATGAAAAACTGAATATATGGGTAGAAATACAGTATTGTATGTTGTGTGTCTTTGTAAATTATTGTGTTACCTTGTAAATTATACTGCACCTACAATTTTTACTTTACTTGGTTATAATTTCTTTTTAATTTTATGAGTGCAGGAGAAGGCCACGCTAGGACTGAGTAGAAAAGTAAGGTCAAGCTTAAGTGTGAAGTGCGAGATTTAATAGAAGTGTTTGGTTTTGAAACAGCAGGAGTAGTGGATCCTCTGGACACCTCAAGAGGTGGTAGAAGCCACACCAGGCAGTGGAATCTATGTAGATCCCGGTGTTCACCAGAGCCTGCAGCAAGGCAGGATGGGCTTGTTGCTGCAGCAGTCCTTTCAGGTCTCTACCCCTGAAACGACTTGCTTGCAATGGCAGCTGAGGTGCAGCGTGGTAATGAATCGAGAAGCAAACGCGTAGTCGGGGACAGGCAGGAGTTTCAGGGTAGGCGGCAAAGGTTCGTAGTCAGAAGATATAGCGATGGGTCAGGAACACGACAAGACAGGAACACACTCTGGAACACTTTCTCTTAGGTGCTAGGCACAATAGATCTGGCGGGGAAGTCATGGGAGTGTCCCAGATTTATAAGGTCAGTGCTCAGCAATCAATCAATTACCAGCGTGCTGGCCCTTTAAATCTCAGAGAGCCATCATGCATGCGGACTGGGGGGATGCGCGCACTGGCTGGCAGAGAAGCACGGGGAAGCAGGGGCGTGGCAGGGTAAGTAACTGCTCGAGGTACGAGTGCGCCTGCAGCCTGACATGCGGACTGTGGCGCCACTTGTCCCCACCGCCAAATAATCAGAGGGAGTACGAGTGTGCCTGCAGCCCGACATGAGGGCTGTGGGGCAACTCGTTGCAGATTTACATTACCCTTGGTTACTAACCCCAATAGATAAGTTGGGAGAACTTATTGGATTTCAGTGAACACCACTTAATTGGAGCTCATAGGTGAGATCCCAATCAGGAGACTTACCTTATACCAGTTCTTAGCAGAACGTAAAGGAGTTAATTCTAGCAGATAATTCTTTTAAAATGACATCTATGAATTAGCATTTTCCATTTATTCTGTGTGTTTTGCAGGTTCTATAGATGTATGTGCAGGCATTTGGCCAAACTTGGCACAATGTGGGCCTGACGACACGTTTTAATGTGTCAAAGTTTGGTGCTAAACTGCGATACAAAGTTAGCCACATAACACTTTATGCGCCAATTTTGAGTGCTATGCGGAAAAAAATGACACTTTCTTATTCAAATGATTTATTCAAAGTAAACAAACTAAATGTACAGAGCATACAAGAAAATCAAATATCACATCTTATTTGAAAGACTGCAAGGATCAGATGCATACATGTTATACTTCATAAAAATAAGCATAGACCCAAGTAACATCAGCATACGTAAACTGTCCCGCTCCACTGAAATTGGGAGAGGAACATACACACTCCTTCACTTTTCAAGTGAAACAGATAGGAGCAGTACTGGAATTATTAGACTTATTACAGGTCAAATGTTATCACAAGGCATTATGGGAAAGTGGCTGAGAAGCCCACAGCGCCCTCAGTTGGTTGTAACAAATCCTCACTTTTGTTTTGACCCACGATATCTTGAGAAAGCATATGGATTTTTAGCCAAGCCAGTATTCTAATCTACAGACAACGTGTTTCGGGATTTTGTGTCCTCTTCAGTAGTGTTGAGCGATTTTTTATCGACAAAGTTGAGAATCGCACAGGTTTTTATGGGTGATCGAAATTTCCAGATCATGCGTAATTAAGGTGAAAATCTGAGATCTTATAAGATCGCGACTTTTTCGGGCTTACTGTTATTTTGGCGGCCTGCAATGAGATACAGAATAGAGCAGGGTGAGATGTGAAGTGTGCGACGTCATGGACTGGGATGTGTATGTTGGATTGGCTGGAAAAATTCACATGACCTCGTTTTACATAGAAAGCGTTTCTCATGTTTCAGCCTAAGTGTCTTCAGCGTTCATAGGGATAGGAACTGCGCTCTGTGTGGCCAAACAAGCTCAGCGAAAAATTAAGTCTATTTATGCACAGAGAATATCTACTTTTTAGCTGTGATCCTCAATTTAGTTATATTAGAGTTTTGAGATTCGATGTAGTTAGGTAGAGAATTTTAAAGGAGCATCTACCGCATGTATAATTCACGGAGGGGTGAGCAGGGGGGGGCCCGCGGGCGACACAGACAAGCTCCTATCTATAAAGAACACTGGATAAAAGTTTCACCAAGTAATTAGTGAGACATAGTAATGGAATTCTTATATTTATTAGAAGTTTGCTATTGAAATATTTCCTGGAATATTGGGCAGCCTGAACTTATATTGGATACCATCATTTCTAGTAACTGCAGGTCTCTTTGTTAGGTTGCAAAACTCCATTTTTATTATAGTATCATTCGATATGTGTTCATTTCAATTTACAATTACACTGTGACTGTTGGTTATATCACCTATTCAGTTAAATTACAATCAGCAATCTTAGTCAGACAGGTTGTTTGCTTGCAAGAAATACCGAGTATCATACGCAAAATTAACAGTTAAGTGTTTTTTGATTTTGGCAACTGCATTGTTCATTGACGCAGTATCCACGTACATCTTAAAACAGCATTACTATATTCACCTCAGGTGAATTGAAAGGTGCAAACATACGTGTATCATTACGAAAACATAACAGTTACGTGTTTTTTGATTTTGCAACCCAGCATTGTTCATTGGAGTGCAGCATCCACGTAAATCTTAAAACAGCAAATTCTATATTCAGCCACAGGTGAATTGAAAGCGTGCCAAAAAAAAAGTTTATTATACCAAAAATAACCTGTTAAGTGTTTTTATATGAACTTTTGCACACCCAGCATTGTTCATTGAGCAGGCATCCCCTGTAAATCTTAAAATCAGCAATTCTATATTCTCCACAGTGAATTAAAAGTGCAAAACATTACGTTTATTATACAAAACATAACAGTACGTCCTGTTTTTTGGTTTTTGCCAGTCAGATTTGTTGATAGACACCTTGCAGTTAAATTTGAATCCGAAATTGGTTTTGATTGAGGGATTGAGAATAGCTGTGATTTACAGTCTTTTAATATGAGGACATCCAAAATATTCATAGCCTTCTCAAATTTTTTATATTTCTGTACATGGAGCAAAATGCAGGGGTATAAAGCGAGTGCAAAGAGTGGGGGGGTAGGCACATGAGGTAGAGGTACGAGAGGACAGGTGTGGCGACAACCAGCTATGCAGCGGATCGTCAGTTGCAGACCGTAAGGCACCTGTCATCGCTGGGTCAGGGCCCTCGTGAATCTAGTAACGAACATCGTCGCAATTGTCCTTCCAGTGGTTAATGCAAACTGCAATTAGCTGAGTCTTACCTCTCGGCCTCGCTAGTTCACGGCCACAAATGTTGTCATCAGCATCATCAGCTTACCGTCCAACATGAAGCAGCCCCACAATGTCACTCGTGTAACCACATGAGGGATTTTGAATCCATTGTCTGCGGACTCTTTGATGGGCAAATGCTGGTTGGGGTCAGAAGGCATGATTAAAAGATAAGAGGAATGATTTAGCGCTCTGAAAGCAGTTACTGATGCATCAGAGGAGGTGAAAGAGGCGGTCTAATCGGCAAAAATCGGTCCGGTGCGGGTCGGGCAACGCCTGCAGTACCCCTTGCTTGTAGCCCGCAGGCTTTGGATGCAGAAATGTTCAGGAGACCACGTCACTGTGTGGATGATGATGATGATGTTGACGACATTGCGGATCCATCATGGTCTTTTCGCAGAATTTGCTTGCGAGCGCTTCATCAGTGGACGAGGAGGAAGACGATGGGGTAGTGTCAATACGGGTCCGCACAAAAGGGATGAGGGCGGTCGCAGAGTCCGCTGATATGATTCGCCAGCCACGGTCAGCGCAAACCCGCTCCTCGCTTATCGCCGTCAAAAGGTCCAGGACCTCTCAAGCCTGGGCTTCTTTGAGCAAGCCTCTGATTCACCCGCGATGTCATATGCCGCCTTTGCCGTAAACGCATAAGTAGAGGCAAGAACTTAGTGGTTAACACCACCAACATGTCTTAGTCACATGCAGCGAATGCATGAGTTGAAATGGAGGGAACACTTGGCCAAAAAGGCCAGACCGACGCCGAGGCCTCCAACCACTGTCACACCCTCTGTTCCGCCTCCTCCTCCTCGCCACCACCAAGCGTTCCTCAGCTGCCATGTCTCTCAGAGTCATGATCAGGGATCAGCCTCCGCTTCAGCCTCCACCGTGCCCGAGTACCACCAGCACCACCAGAGGACCATCCTACCCTTCTCCTTCCGCCAGTTTGACGACCTGCACGCCGTTACAGCGGCCAGTCTAGCAGCCAGCCTTCTGTCTTCCAGGTTTGGGAGCAGAAGAAACACTTTAACCAAACCTCCCAAAGCCAAAGCCTGAATGTCGGCATTGCCAGGTTTTGGCCTTGGATAAAGTTGCCTTTCCGTTGGTGGACACAGATGGGTTCCGCCACGTCATGGCCCTCGCTTGCCCCAATACAGATGCCGAGCAGGCATTTCTTTGCAGAAAAGCCGTCCCTGCCTGGCCAGCCACGTGTCATCTAAAATTTCAGCGCGTTGTCTGCATCTGTGTCCGGAAAAGTCCATCTCACCACCGACACATGGACTAGTAAGCACGGCCATGGCCGCTATATCTCTGTGACAGCTCACTGGGTGAGCTGGGTGGATGTCTCTGGGGGTGACGGTGGCTCTCAGGCTCGGTGCACGCTCTTCAAAAACCGCAGGGATGGTGCAGGGCTCTTTCCCCCAAGGTCTCTGGTGGCATCAGTGCCAGGACACCAGGGCCCTGTTGAAAATTAATCTGCTTGGAGACCGTCCACCAAGGTCAGGAGTGGGACGGCTTAAGCAAAGGGGA
>JAODAL010036093.1:0-42139 GCA_025379985.1 Phyllomedusa bahiana
CCCTGGAGGAGGTTTCTACCACTGTAAAAACTGAAAGCGAGGCAACTCCCATCTCTGTACCAACCCAAGGACCTTTTGTAGCACCACTCATTCCATCACAGAGGTTGGAAACTCAGCCATCAACAACACAAACTCCTGAAACTCAGCCGTCAGATTTGTAGATAAAATATTCTGAAGATTTTTATTTTTTTTTCTTTATTTTGTTTCTTAAACCTATTTTTTAAAATTTTTGATGTGAAGTTATAGTTTTATAACAGACTTTATTAATGTAATTTCCAGATAACTCCAATACCGGTGTCATAAACCTTTTATCTAGGTTTCTTTAGCTTACACAGCCAACTGGTGCAGCAGAATATGTATTTACACTGCTGGCTAAAAAAAAATATATATATTATGCGTAAGAAAAATCTTTCTACGTTAAGCGGTAATTTCAGCAGATTATTTGTGTGGCAAGGCTAGTAGTCTCACACGTTTTTATGCTTCGGGTTTAATAAAAAGCACTTTTACGTATTGTTTGTAAATGTGGCTAATTGAAATTATTAAATGAACTGCGTATGTTGTTTTTCTATTTTTTTTTTTTTTTTTGTTTTTTTTTTTCTTAGGACAAGACCAAGCTAAAATATTAGTTGGTTAATTTTTGCCACAAATCCATTATTATACCAGTTAATGTAACAGCAACTGGGCTGACTTTTTATATATATTTTTTTTTTTATGGTGGTACTTACATTTTCAAATTCATGCAAGTATCCCAACTATTTTAAAAAGTACATAAAGTCATTCTGTAAGGTGTTTTTATTTTTTATATGTATTTTTATATGCTGTCATCGTCTTATAATTTATAATGTTCATCTTGATCAAGGACACACTGAGCAGACTTCAGCACTTAGTCATTTTGGTATTTTCAGATTTGAAATAAATTTTAAATTAAGTGAATTGAATTTTAAATTAGGGCTTTATCAGTCCTGCTTCTTCCCTGTGGCTACATGTTCAATGGACTGTTGTCTATTAAAACAACTGATATTCTGTCGGCTGCAAAAGCAATCTCTCGTTTTTACTACATTTGATGTAGATTTTAATTATTTGATATTAGAGGAATGATAATGTCGGCAAAATGAAACGGTTTCTGGACTTTAACGCTTAGCTTTTTTTAATATCGTGACTTAGTGAGAATAATCACTCTAAGCAATGTTTAACAGTTAACCACATCATAATCCAGGATTGGTGTAATGTATGCAGAATTTCGGTTTGCAAAGAAAAAAGGGCATTTTGGTGCCATTATTGTAATATTTGCTATGTAGGAAATATTCCATGAAGGATGCAGTTTACCGTTTCAGTCTTCAGTATATGGCATAGTTCATTTTCACCAATTATGGCTTATATAGAATCATCTTAAATAAATTTGTTCTTCCATACTGCTTAAAGGGGTTTTGCCAAGAAGTGAGTTCCTTACCTCTTATCTGCTCAGGGCATGCTGAGTCACGGGGAGAGGGATGGGGGCTGAGAGAGAGCCAGGGAGCAGGGAGTGTCTGTAATGTTTACTCAAATAATTACATTACAACCAGTGGATTCTGTATACAAAAGACACAGGCTCATTCACTGCTTTTTCTTCCCAGTCCCTTGCAAGCTCCTTCATGTTCCCGGTCATCAGATAAGAAGTGCAGACAACGCAAGCGCAGCCAGATCAGCTCCTGTCAGTGTCCTGGTCGTGTCTAATGTAAACTGTTAGGAAACTAAGGGCATGTAAAGAAAGCTGTAGCTCTCAGAGGCTTAACTTTTTTTTAATGACATATATTTAGAAAAGTCATTAAATACCCATTTTTGAGGATCCCAAATCAACATTACATCGTGGCAAAACCCCTTTAAGTAATATTTCTTATTTCTAGGTCTGCAACCTAGCTCCTGTTTTTCTTCAGTTGATCCTTCCATGTTTCTCTAACAACCAGTTGCACATATGGAGCTAGGAACTTTGTCATTCCGGTACTGGTGGAGAGCAAAGGTGACACACTATCGGTAAACAGAAATTTCTTCACCAGCTCTACAGTCATAAACCACTGAAATGCCCCTTGCACCCCGTTGGCCGTTTAGTCTTGTATTTATTGTTGATGAAGATGTATAAATAGCAAGTGGGTGACTGTTTTTGTCTCTTGAAATATAACTAGCTGTATTAGAACTTGATAAACAACAAAAAATTCACTTTTGGGATTATAAGCGTACACATCAGTAACATGTCGCAATACAATGCAGGTCAAGTGAGCCACTTTTTGTTGTATGACTTTTTTTTTTTTCCCTCACAGTGGCTGTAGCAGAAATTGATTATGATGGTATAAAAGATAAAGCCAAATAGAGTTTGAGCATATGGTTCTTAAAGGAGCTTTATTTTCATTTAGAATTAAATGGATTATTGGAAATATTCTAGTTGTCAGTGCATTTGTGAGAAAGGAGACCTCTGTTGGAGTTCTGTGTGTGTGTTCACCAGGTACAGAAAAGGCAAAATTAGGGTAGGTGGGCTTGCTCTAGAAATAGAGATGCTGATGAAAGTTCCAGAAGCCCCTCTAATACCCGTCTTACCCAGCTGAAGTCAAACATCTGGACACTCTATTCAGTGCTAGAACAGCATCCTAGCCACTGCCCCGCATATAGTTATTTAGTTTGTAATGCCTGAAAAACAGGCATTCATCCAGTTCAGCCTGTTGTGCTAGAGCGTTGATCCATGTGGTAGACGCCAATGGTCCGCATTTTAGGGGAAAAATTCCTGCCGGACTGCGATCTGGCAATTGGAATAAATCCCTGGATCAACGACCCCTCTCCAGAATCCTAGTCACTATAACTTGTTATGTTATACGCCAGAAATGCATCCAGACCCTTTTTAAACTGTTAGTAAATTCACCGTCCTCAAATCTCTAGGTTAATTTGGTGACCATGGTGTACAGCTTGATAAAGTGAACAGTAGCTTCACTGTACTGTACGTTCTCTCCTATATGGTTGTTGGTCACCAGAAGTGTTCAAAACTGTTCCTTTTTCCATTCCTGTTTGGAATACCAGAAGAAAGAAGTAGAATGGACATTAGACTGGCCATGTAACATAAGTAGCATCTAAATATTCCTAATCGGTAAGATAAGGCAAATAAATCATACAAGATGGAAGCTCCTGCCTCATTGTCACCAAGCACATGCTTAAAGGGGTTTTTCCACGATCTAATGTTGATGTGGGATCCTTCAAAATGAGTATTTAATCACTTTTCTACATATGTCATTAAAAAAAGTGAATCATGCGAGAGCTACAGCATTGCTTACATGCCCTTCGTTTCCTGACAGTTTACACTAGATACGACCAGGAGCTGATCTGGCCGCACTTGCGTGTTTGCACTTCTTATCTGATGGCAGGGAACATGAACAGCTTTGAAGGGACTGGGGAGAAAAATCCTTTGTACAGAGAATCCACTGGTTGTAAGGTAATTATCTTGGTGCAGATGCTCCCTGGCTCTGTGCTCAGCCCCCCTCCCTCTCTCCCTGCAGCCAATTGTTTGTGAATGAATGAAATAAGGCTGCCTGCTGAGCTTATCTTCCCTCCTGAGCACAGAAGAGGGAGAAATAAAACGCATATAGCTAGTGCACACTACAATTCTCCTCTGTGGATTAGCCAATGTTTACTCAAATACAGAGAATGAGTATCAGGAGCGTGCATGGGAGGTAGAGTGACATCACAGAGGAGGTACTTGTGTTTTTGTGTTTAAAAAAAACAACAAACGCCCCTTTTTTAAGCCTCAAGAGTGGAGTATCAGCCTGTTAGGTGAGGAACTCGCTTCTTGGCAAAACCCCTTTAAGTTTTCCTTCTCTGACTCGCACTTCTCTCCCTCCTTGCACCCACCAAAAAATAAAAATGGTGGACCACACTTTGACTAGTCCATTGGAGCAGTGAAGCATGCAGGCTGGCCACAATAAGCAGTACCTAAAAGCTATGATGGGCTGCATAAAAGAGCCATCAAAGATCTGAGATCTACAGACTATGGCATAGGATCATCGTGTTACGGAGTTTGAAAATCTCCCAGGGTGATATACATTCAATTCTGTCTGACCATAAAGCTGTTCTGCAGGAAAGTACTTCTCAAAGCATTGATACCACCACATGTTTGGATGACTTCAAATTTGTAATCGGAGGAATATATAAGGGCCCTAAGACTGTACTCCCGCCTACTATTAAATTAAAGCAGCACAGCTTTTTGTCTAGCACCTTTTGAGACAGACCGCACTAGTCCCCACATGAAATGTTGATTTCACTACTTCTGCCAGACAAAAGCCATCCTAAAAGCAGTCAAACCTATTTCAGCTTCTAAGGACTATATATGTTGAATCTGACTCTATGCTCCTAGTAATAGGAAAATGGTCTTCCTCTACAACCTCAGTGGTGATTGTTTTTGGTCACTTAAATTTCCAGTGGTGGCTTTACTCGATTGACATGGAAACCAGCCACCTTCTGACTCTGCATCAGAGAGCAATTTCAAATGATTCAGCCTAGCAATTTTGACCCCCTCAAATGATGGAGCTCCTCTTTTAGGTTATACAATACATAAATTTTATACATTTTTCGTCTACAATTTGTTATGCTAAGCCTTATGTTGGCAGTTAAAGGAGTTTTATCGTTTGAACTGTTCGTGCTGTTCAGCTAATTCTCTGAGATTGAGTTTGAAATCCAGGGTCTCTGTGTCTCTCCTCACTGAAGAACTGTATCATCATTTTGTATGAAGCAGGGGATGCAGAAGGTTGTCTGGATATAGCAGCTCTATAGCCTCCTGCATGCTTATGTCTGCAGCCTTCAGGCTCCAGAAGCTCCCTGCCGTGCTATGTGCAGTTATACACACAGATGAGACATGTTACCAGGCTGCAGTCTGTGTTACTGTTTGTTATATCGAGCACTGCACACTGACCTCCCCCTCCTCTGATCCCCCTGTTAACAGGAAGGAGACTCTATAATACTGTGTTATATGAGGGGATCTGTGACTTAAAGGGGTTTTGCCACCATGTAATGTTGACGTGGGATGCTTAGAAATCATAAGTTAGGCACTTTCCTAAATGCATGTCATTAAAAAAAGCAGCTATCACTCAAGTTAAGATGTCAACTCTATCACTCAACGTTCACTGACAGCAAGCACCTGTTCTATCTCTTAGTTTACACACAAATTACACTGAAAGCCAGCAGCTTTTACTTCTGTTCTAGTGGTGTTCACCCAAATTGTACTGACAGCAAGCAGAGATCTTTACTTGAAGCTGACATTTGTCCTTGTAGTTGAGTAAAGATCTCTGCTTGCTGTCAGTGACATGTGAGTGAAAACAATGGGGGGAGAAGCAATCAGCTTTGAGAGAAGACCCTGCTCAACCTATAACTAACTTGGGCTGGTAGTGTAGTGGTAGAGCTTTGCTCTTACAATGAAGGGGTTTGGAGTTCTAGTCCCTCACAGAGTATTCCCCCCCCCCCCCTAAATTCTACACATATGTAGAGAGACCTAAAATATATATGTCAATCTCTATAATGATATATATACACATACATAGCTCCCCTATATCATGTCTCATCCCCCAGAGTATATGCATTGTATCGCATATGTTGGAAGTGCTTGGTGTGACTGAGGATGGGACACTATATAGGGGAGCTTTGTGTGTGTATATATGAATAAAATTATTGCTGTCTACACAATATATTTTCATATCTTTATATATGTGTACAATTTATAAAAGAAAATAAAAAAAAAAAACTACTGATGGGGCTTGAACTCCTAACTTCTCTTGCAGTGCGGATGAGCTAAGCATTACACTACACATTCAGTTTGTACAAACACTGTGTTGAATCCTTATGTTAAACACTACAGATGATGTCATAAGGAAGCGGGGCATGCATTAGATCTGCGCAACAAAACGCCCTCTTTTCAAAGTATCCGCTTAAGGACTGGACCTGTGAGGAGGTGAATCAACCTCTTGGCAAAAGCCCTTTGAACAGGCAGTCATTGCCCAGATCATTGACCCTAGAGCTGGGAGATGTGTATAGAGCCAGCAGACCTTGGTTTTACTATCGATTTTAACAGCTCAGAGTGGAGTAAACACAGAGTATGCAGGCAGCCAATCACAGCGCATGGGGCGTGGCCAGGGCATTTCCTGTCTAGGGGCGTATCCCAACAGGCTGAGTGAAATGTCAGCCAGCCAATTACAGTGCAGGGGGCGGGAAACATCCAGGGGCCGTGTCCGACCAGCAACAGCAGAAATAGAACACAGATTTACAGAAAAGCTCATATCAGCTAAACCAAGTGACTGAGGTAATGCAACCCAATTACAAAAGTGCTTATTTTTACTGTCCCCATAATCTGAGACATCTTTGTAGCGATAAAACCCCGTTAATATATTAAATTAATATGCTTGGGGTGATGCAGACTGTAAATACATCTATTTGTGACTTTTTCATATATATGATGCTATAACTTTTTAGGGTTTTTATTTGGTTTTATATTTTTAAGCTGTTTGAAACCTTTTTGGCTGCTTTTTTTTCTTTCTTGGAGAACTTCTTCGTTGTGGGTGTTTATCAATTCATTGCACTCTAATTTCCCAATAACTATGTGCATACACTGACCACTTGGTTCTTTTAATGATGGGGGATTTAATGTTGCAGAGAAGACCAACTTCATCTTGCTTACATAAGAAGCATGTTTTGACACATTTTCAAATCTAGTTAAGTCTTCTAATGCTCTAAAAGATACCATGATATTTGGTTGCATCCAAGCAATTAAGTTAATAAAACTTAAGATGCTTCAGTTGCATTCCACAAGTTCTGAATTCTTAAATTAATTGTAATGGTTGCTACATTTGTTTATAAAAAAAACTTTTGTGCTCTAGATCTATTGCCTTTTTTTTTTTTTTGTTTTTTTTTTAACCATAAACTTTTTATTGGTCAGATATAAAGTAGTACAAACAGAGTACAGTATATGTCATTGTAAGACCAAATTTCAACTTTTATCCCCAAAACACAACCCAGCCCACCTCCCAAATCCATCTCCAGATTCAGAGCAGTAAATATCCATTACAATCACATAGCAATGCAATATTAATAACAGTCAGTTCTTGTCACAATAAAAATTGTACCTGGCTGTCGGACGGCCTCCATCCACACAACTGCCATAGACGCAGTCCCAGGAACCTCTACACCGAGATCCCCAACACCCTCTGCCTAACTAAGTTCGGTGCAGCAAGACCAGAAGTATCCAGCCATTTAGCCCATATTTTATTATATATAAGTTTGCCTCCTCTCTTATAATACACCCCTCTCTCCAGAGCAATCAGCCAGTTCACTTTATTAACAAACTCCTGTGCTGACGGAGGTTCTGCATCCAGCCACTTTGTCGCTATTAATTTCCTCGCCATAAATAAAAGCCTGGATATTGCGAATTTCTCCTCAGCCTCGAAATCGTTAAGTCTCCTACAAATCCCAAAATACAAACCAACGATTCATCTCCACTGTAATTTGAAAAAATACGCTGGATCAATTGACAATAAAGATCCAATATTCTCTTAGTTTTAGGGCAATGGCCCCCAAGAACATATGCATCCGATAGGCCGGGTGCCACATGACACCTATTACACCAAGAGGAAAGACCCTAATTCCAATTTTTTGTAGACATATAGAATTCTGTAAACTCGATGTATTAAGAATAATTTAGATATTCGATGCAGTATCCTCACTGACGATCATGGTATGGTCTCCCATTATCTCCTCCCAAATAATAGGTCTCTATAGGGCCAATAAACTCCATTCCCACGCTATCTAACGTAAATCTCTAGGGTTTCTCTAGAAAAAAAAGTTTGCCAATAAAAGTTTATATAAAGTGAATATCCAGTCCCTTCGTTGTTTTGATGTTCTTGACCCTATCTAACGAGTAACCTTGGCATTATATAGAATTGTGTCTGATTTTTCTGCATTAACGCGTGCCTAAGCTGTAATTATTGTATATCTGTGTATGCGTAAGGCAAATTCCATTTGAGCCATTGCTGAAAACTTTTAAGCACCCTCCCTGATCTGTAAGCAGCCGAGAGACAAATATTGGAAATGCCCCAAGATGCCCATACTCAAATCCGCTGAAGTCACAAAAGTTCGGACAACCAGGTGTATTCCAAATCCACCCGGTATAATGTCAGGGCCCCTGAAGCCCAAAATCCACCCGTAATTTCCACCACAGTTTATGCATCAATAATAAAGTTTATGGAAACTTTTTGAGTGCACTAAAAAAGTTTTTTCCTCCATTTTACCATATAAGAATGGGAGACTTAAAAATAGTGGCTAATAGTTTCAAATTTAAAATCCCATATCGCCCCTCCCCATCCCAATCCTCATATATTGCAGTTGAGCTGCCAAGAGTAAACTGCTGGATAAGGAATTGCCAACCCACCCTCGTCCCTTTGCCAATTGTCAGAGTTTCTAGCTTTTATCCTGCATTTCCTGCCCCAGATAAGGGCTCTGAAAATATCATTGACTTTAAAATAAACTCTGGGGAGCCAATTGGAGAGTTTATGTAGGAGGTGCCACAATGGGGGCATTCAAATCATTTATAAACTAGCCAGATATATCTTTCCCCTTATCGTGAGATGGTAATTTAACGCCAACCTCCAATTTAATTTTTTAAATTTAACTCGCTATTGATCCGAATCAAACCGCCGCAAATTCCTGTAAATTCACAGAAATATTGATACCCAGGTATCGGAAAGAATGGACACTAGAAGTGGATAATATTCTCCGAGGTTGGGGGGGTAGGAGTAAATGATCCATGGCATCCAACCCCCCCTATGGTGCATAATGACAGACTACCCCCACTGTAGATTGTCAACCCAGAGTAGGCACCATAGCATTTAATGTCATTAATTGCCTCTGGCAATGAGCCGCCAGTATAAGCCAAAAAAAAGGAGGATATCATCAGCGTATAAGCCTATTTTTTGTCCCCCACCAGCCTCCCGCTCCTAAAGCCTCAATATGGCGATTGCTCTAATCCTGAGCTGGCTAACGGCTCAATTGCCAGGGCAAATAGCAATGAGAACAAAGGCATACCCTGTACATGTTCCCCTTCGCAAATCAAAACGTCTCTGATTTGTAAATAATTAGACTGCACCTTAGCCTTAGGATCAGTATAAAACACTGCTTAATCCAGATATAAATTATTTTAGGCCAGACCCAATTTAGGTAAAATCCGCCAATAATAATCCCACTCCACACTATCAAAGCCTTAGCAACATCTAAAGAACAATGACCTAGCCCCAGCGTTAGCAAACATGGAAGCTGCAGGTTCATAACATTCTCCGTAAATTATTGGACGTATCACTTCTGGGTTAGTAAAAGCAAACCCCCCCCTGATCAGATGCACGAATCTGATAGTCACCACCGCAGTTATCTGTTCGCAAACGCCTTAGCTAGTATTTGGTATCCACTGGGTTAAGAAACTGGCCAGTTTACACAGGGAGCAATGGTTCTTTATCTGGTTTTAATACACTATTATTACCGCCTCTTGCATTGAACAGCACCTGCCCTGTGGTCACGGCATCCTGAAAAACTCCTACAAATTAGTAACAGACACCTCCCCTAACTGCTGATATACCTCTGTAGGCAATCCATCCAACCCTGGGGACTATATTTGCCAAAGTCTTAACTGCCACCTGCAGTTCCTCTAGGACGTAAAAGGCGCATCCATAAAGCCTCCGCTGTTCTTCACTTAACATGGGAAGATCTATATCCCGGTAAATATTGTTGGATCTGAGAAGGGAAACCTCAAGTCTTGATGTATATAAATGTTTATAAAAAAAATCCCCAAAAATCTCCACAAACATCCAAGGTTCTTTCAAAGGCGCCTGAGGCCGTGGTCGCAGAGCTGGTAATAAAACTGGAGCCCCTCTGGAATTAATGATATGGCTAAGTAACAGCCCGCCTGCTCCCCTTCACCAAAATAAGTTGCTTTTTAAAAATATCGTTTATGTTTCACAATTCCAAATATAAGATGAGTTCAGTGTAACCTGCCCTTACGCAGTTCCTCCCCGGCCTTGTGAATGCGAAGCAACACGAATCGATCTCAGCAGCTTTGACGTTGCTCACGAGATAGTTTTTTCTAGCTGCCCCCTTTTATCTTGCAAGGTGCTAATTTCCCCCGTGTCAGCCCCCCTCTAAGGTACGCCTTCATATGTTCCCACACTGTACGATCGCAAGCTGAGTCCAAATACACCTGAAAGAATTCCTTCCAAATCTGACCCCATTTAACTGTAACCATTAGGCAACAGAGAGCATTAAAATACTCCACCGCCTCAATATTTCCTATGGATAAATCAGGAATTGTAAATCTGTATCACATTGGCAATATAAAATGGCAGCGTGTAAGATACTCCAGTTTTAGAACCGATATGACAGAGCCCGCTATACCCAAAGCCATATCTATTCTAGTAACAATTGTTTATACGTACTAGAAAAACAGGAATAGTGAAACTCAGTAGGTGTTTTGCACGCCAGATTCTACAAGTTCCAACTCTCCAATCAAGTGACCAAACGAGTCAATGCTGAGGGTAGTAAACATTATTTGCTGATAATATATCCCTATGTGGGTCCACCACAGTATTAAAATCCCCCATAAAAAGAACTCGGACATCAGGAGAAACCATCCACAAAGTTTTAAGCACATGGCATTAAAGGTACTGCAATTATAGGATGAGTAATAAAGTTTACCCAAAACAAATGTGTCAAGTTATATTATTTTAACAGATACAACATATATATCTCCCATCCCCATCTCTCACTAATAGCCAGAACATCAAAAGAATGGATTTAAGGGTGATGATACTGGACGCCGCCTCTGAAAAATTACAGAGTGAAAACAATTAGTCGCCCAACCCACCCAATGCCCTTTGCAGCCATTTACTGTATCGACACCCATATGGGTCTCTTGAATATGACCATATAGCTGGCTGGATATTGGGAAAGAAAATTAAACATCGCATATCTTTTTGTTTGGGACACTCAGGTCCCCTGACATTCCCTGAGAGCATTAGTTATCATATTCGACCATCTAACATCCTGTGACCATTTAATTGACCAATAACTTTAACTGTCCAAGATGAGGATGGAAAGCCGTCCATCAACCTGCCTCACAAATAAGCAAACATTCTGAGATAATAAAACCCTCCCCCCCTCAGGATAAACAGTGTAAACCAACAATTGTAAAATAATACAAAATACAAAAATTCAAAATGTGCAAAATTGTAAACAGCCCTAAAAATGGGCCAAGTCCTCCACAACACACCGGACGTGAAGGCAACATTTAACTGCATAAACAAGACAAACACTTCTTCTCCAACCACCCCCAGGCACCTAAAAATGTATATTAAAAATGACACATAGAACTGGGTTGGAGCAGGACAAAAAAATAAAGCAAGGAAATCAGAGATGGGAATTAAGAAAGATGAGTACATTGTGATCACTTTATCTCTCCCCGGACTCCTCTGGAACGCGCTTTGATCGATGAATCATTCTGGTCAAACCACTGCATAGCATCATCTCTTTGAGTTTCAAAGAAATGCGTAGAGTTTAACTTGTCACCCCCCCCCGACACACCCACCACTCGGAGTCTGGCTTGGAAAAGCATGGCGAATCTGCACCCTAAGCGCCCGGAACCGCCTCATGAACATCCTGAACTGCGCTCTTCTTTTTTGAACCACTTAGAGAAATCCGGATAGAAGGAGATCCCGACGCCGTCCACCATGACGTACCTGGCTGAAAGTCTCGCTTTTTGCGCAGAATAGAGTCTCTATCTGTTAAAGTGCAGCACTTAACCACAACTGCTCTAGGCGGCCCCTGGAGGTAATGGGCGCATTGGGACCCTGTGCGCCCTCTTCAACTGCAACAGAAGAAGTAAAGGAGTCCTTTCCAAATAAATTAGTGAGCCAGTCCTCTAAGAACTCTGATGGAGTTGGAGAGCCCACTGTTTTTCGTGCACTACCAACGATCGCCACATGTTTTTCTGCGGGAGCGATTCTCCAGAATCAGTCCGACTTGGCTAGAGTGTCTTTATCACCTGAGAAATTGCGACTCCCAGTCCCGCTGCAATAGGAAGTGGAATTAGAATCCTCCAAATCACTGATTCTGGTTTCAGCAGCTTTGACCCGCTCAGCATATCTCTGCAAATCATGCCGCATGATTTGATCTCCCTCAATAATCAACCAACTAGTGTAGTCAGGTTGGATACAGCAGTATGGCATTGGTGAACACTTGAAGCACATCCCTCAGCTTAGGGTCTGTATCCTTCCTGTGCTTGTAAACAGGAGTTACCTGTGTATATTGTTTTAAGTCAGCTCCTGGATGCATGCAGCTGGCACTTATCTACTTCCTGTGCTCTTGCTTGTCTGTCAGCAAGCCACTGCTTGTATATTTCCCAGCATCCTCTGTTGCTTACTGGGAGACTCCTGTCCAGAGGAATATGTGTAGGGTTGTGGGCATATTGGTCTAATTTAGCAGGTCCCATTGCGGGGTACCTCTGCTTCTTCCCTGCTGTTCTGCAGAGCCCACTCTCAGCTCCCTGCTTACTTCTTCAGCTCCACCTCTCAACCTTCTCGCTGGCCCTTGTATCGGCTAGTCGATCGCACCACACGTCAGGAAAGTGACCAGTAATACTCCATGAGTCATGCGAGAAACAGCTCTTCTTGTTGTCCACCAAGGATTTTGCTAAGTCCATGCATCTACAACACATGATTTACAGTAGCAAGTGCTTGAGCTCCTCTCAGATGCTGCCGCTCAGCTTGCCAGTCAGGCTCCGCCCCAGATCTATTGCCTTTAACATGACTCACTGGTGATGGGGAGTAGATCCTCTGTATCACAGGCAGGCTTTAGTGTGAAGCTCTTTTACCCCTGTACAATATTCATAACCTCCAACGGTAGATGAGGGGGAGGACCTCAGGCCAGCTAACCCCCTAAAATGGTTCCCGATTCCAGGCATAGTACTAAAAGCATAGTCTAGAGGTGTAGTCAGGCTGAATGTTAACTGCACCCGGGCTAAGTACGATTATGGAATACAAAGCAAGTCGAAAGGTCAAAATTCCAAGCTGAGGAACTAAATAGTGCGTCAGCAATCCAACACTATAAGAGGGAGATGCTGCAGAATGCCATGAACAAAGCAAGGATTAAATGTAGGAATACAGAAAGTGTCTGTTTAAATATACACTGAAGGGAAGGTTGGGACAGAGCAGCAGCAGCACAGACACATGCCGCACATAGAGGAGCCAGGGAAAAGCGACTCGGTCAGCAGTCGTGATCCCTGCAATGGCTCGTGATGACTATTCTATATTTTCCTCATTGGAACTATTGAGAATTTGGAGAGAGGTGATTTGATGAGTTGGAGTCCTTCACTAAAAGTTCTTCTATTCTCATGGAACCACCTTCATGATATCTTTTGGTGGTCTTTGCGCCTTCGGGATGAGGATTATGAGGATTTTATTGGCCCTCCTTGGTACACCGTTTACATTTCACGTCTTTGGAGACCAATTCCGCATCATTGTCTGTTGCCAGAAGGTGAAGAAAAGTCATGTCCCTGTCTTTGGTTATCTAGAATTTCATATTTTCACACCTTTTTATTGGATTGAGAACCTTTTCAATGAGACTAAAGTAATCAAATTAACTGTTGCCATTTTCTGATGTGTCTCCACATCCCTGCTTAAGAGTATGTTCACACGGCGTATTTTGGGGCATAATTGCACTGCAATATGACTGAAGTATGTCCTGCACACACAGTAATTCTTAGCTTTCATTGAGAGCTATGATCGCCTGATGTTTTCCCCGACGCACCGTATGCGTCGGGAGAAAGAAGTGACATGTTGGGGGAAAATTAGAGTGAATGGGAGCCGATACACAGCACTATACTGTAATGTAATAATAAAACAGCTGGCGTACAGTATGCGCCGGGATTATTCTGTGTGAATATACCCTTAGGGTGGTACATTAGTTGTATGCCAAGTAAGAGAGATTTCCTCCTGCCCACACTGAAAAGGGGAAAAAAAATGCTCTATTCACACCGATTCCTCTGTAGTGCTTTGGCAATGTTGAAGACCAGTACCTACGATCAAGCATTAGGATTTTGGGGGCCAGCCAAAGATTCTTCACACTTTTAGACAGTTGGTCACTTTGCATAGTAAAAAAAAAATGCTTTCAATATGGACAATTGTGACAGATGGCTAGCAAAAGCACTCACTCCTAAGCCTAAACAGCCCTACCTTTCTTCATCTTATCCTTTGAGGGCCTGCTTTATTCTACCGCAGACAATCATAAAGAATTTAGACCCTACAGCCTCAAAGGAACACACACTGATTTTCCTGAGACTCTTAGAGAAGGTAAGCTTTGTGGATATTTAAACCTACTCGTTCATTCTCCCCTTTGCAACAAAGAGCCGGAGGTGAAGGACAACTTTTGCATAAGAGAGGTTCAGGGGAAATATTAAAGCACAAGCCCTGAGCCAGATGGGTACAACTTAATTTTCTAAGACTGACCAACTCCTCAATGCCATTCCTGCTTAGGGCATTTAATGCCATTTCGTATGTTATTACCTTTTTTCCAAAAGTAGCTCTAGTGGCACATATCTTTCTGACTTCCAAATCTGAAACCTAGTAATATAAGTTGCGGTAAAGTTAAAAATCAATTTAGAAAAAAAAGCCCATCCTCTGTGGATTACGGAAGGAAAATGGATTTCTGGCTCGAGACACAGCACCATTAACAATTTATCATTGATTTCCTATGCCTGCATCTAGGGATCCCCCTCATGTTTTTTTGCCTCATTGAAGGCATTTGGCCTTGGACCAATAAAACTGGTATGCTTTCTTATAAATTCACCTTTTACTCTTCACACTCAGGTTAGGGTTAGTATCAAAAGGTTTCTTTATATGTCCAATGTAATCCCCAGCCAAGGCAATCGGAGCGTATTGTGAGACTCTGTGTCTAGCATGAAAATTGAAAGATCTATTTTTTTTTCCCAAACCATTTTTTTCATAAAAACTTTAAATCAATACGTTTTTGTTTTTTTTTTACTTGGTACAATATATAGGGCCTGGCACTTACCTGAAGTCGATCATCATAAAATATTTTTTCTGTTTCCTGAGAGAGTGGTCGAGACCCAGTCTGTCATTGCTGTCTCTCCCTTGTACAGACCTCATAGGGGTTGGAAAATACTGAAACTTCATATCACGACCCCTAAACCGTTAAGAGTATACTGTATGTGCGCTGGAGGAGAGATGAGTGGTTACTCACCCAATAAGGACATTTGTTGATATAGATGTTTAGTGCCATCTGGATTGCAGACTTTGTTTTTGGGGGTAGGTTAAGAAATATGCATGTAGAGCTAGGCAGAAGGGACCTGTACTTTTAGCTTCTGCAGCTTTTACAGTTCAAGGGTGTTATGCTCTGCTTGGCTTAGACACTTTGCCAAAAATATGAAATTATCTGTGTTTTCCCAAAGCAATAAACAGATGAAAAACTGCATGAAATTGTACAGTATTGTAAAGTACTAGGTACCTTTTCATATTGATCTAGGTGTCTAATTTCAGAAAATATAGGGGGAGATTTTTTGTTATGTTTTTTTAAATGTAGGATATGGATTTAGTGATTCTTAAAAATGTGAAAAAATGCCCTGATGAGTCAAGTGAGTTTTACACAGGTTTTAGTGTTTGAACTACTGGTCATGGTTCTCTAAAGCAATATTTGCTTGTATGGTGTTTGATGAAGTGAATCAAAAGTCTGGGTAGTTTACAACTGAACGTGAACTTTACTCTGTTCGTAAATGTCGCACCTTACTTTACTTTTGGGTGTGCAGTAAAGCAAACAAAAACCTACAACTTATTCTCTCTGTTTATTAGATGTAACATTGTCTGAAGAAGGGAGCTTGTACTCGCGAAAGCTCACCATCAAATATACTCAGCCTCTAAAAGGTATCGCCTGATTTCTTCACTCTTCCATTAGATGTTCTAATGTGAAACCTGGCAGGGGAACTACTGTAAAGACTTTACTGGAGAACAATTATCTCCAAACATATCAGAACATTCATGTAGGTAAAGGGCCCTTTTCTTCCTAACCTTCTATAGGTAAGTGTTGTGATGTAGGACGTAGCTAAGCACCTGGGATTTTATTTAGAGGGGTTTTGATATTGGGATAGGCCTTTTAATATCAATGACTAGGGTTCTAAATTTTGGCACACCCATAAATCAGCTGACGACTGGGCCTCCAAACACTGGTGAGTACTGTGTGCCTGTTTATAGGGCATATTTCCTTACAAGGCCCTTGTACAGCAGCCCAAACCCATTCAGTTGAATGGCAGTGAGAATAGCCCCATCTTTTAATGGCTTGTACTACTTTCTATCATATTGAATATCCTCAAGAAAGTTATATGATGCTATTATAAAGCTCAAAGAAATGAAGAACAATAATGTGCAGCAGATACATTGATGATCCAGTAAATGCTGTGAGATGTGACTAAAGTACAACACAGACTATATAATACTGTACGTGGTATAGTCTTTGCACAAGTCAGTTACAGAAGCCACAAGGTGCTGCAGCATGTGCATGGGTCCTCCTCACAGCTGTGGGCACTACCAGAATGTACTTGCCCATTGGAGAGCAGAGCCAGCATTGGCACTATGCCACTTAGTCCTGTAATACCTAGCCTGTCTGCAAACTCCTACTGCAGCATTTGCAGAGATACCAGTGTATACCATACTGCTATAATCACCTCAAACAAAGTGAGTATTCTGTGCTAACCAATGAGATAAGGGGGGAAGAATGTTGTTGGCTTCGAATGCACAAAGTAGAGCAAAGTGTATGTTATTGACTTTTCATGAGCTTATTAGCTTATACTAATGTATCTCAAAAAAATTGAATATTATTGGAAAGTTAATTTATGTTCAGAATTCAAATTAAATAGAGAAACCCAAGTATTGTTTAAATTACACAGAGCAATATGGTTCAAGAGTTTTATTTATGTGGATGGTTATAGCTTACAGCTAAAGAATATCCAAAATTGACTATATCTAAATCTGAATGTGTAAGACCAATAAAAAATTAATTGTAATACAGAAATGTTGGCCTATGAACAGGTATTTGAAGTACACTGCTTAAAAAAAAATAAAGGGAACAATAAAGCAGCACATCCTTGATCTCATTGAATAAAATATCAGTTGCAATTCTTGATTACATAGTGAAATGCAATGAAAACAATAAAACATAATATGATCAATGAAAAATGTATATCAAAATATCCCATGGAGGTCTGGATTTGGGATGATACTAAAATCAAAGTGGAAAATCAAATTTCACTTCTGATCCAACTTCAGTGGAAATTCCTCAAGACAAGGAAATGAGGTCCAGTAGGGTGTGGGGCCACCACGTGCCTGTATGACCTCCCTACACTGCCTGGGCATGCTTCTGATGAGGATGTTCTTCTGAGAGATCTTCCCCCAGACCTGGATTAAAGCATCAGTCAACTCCTGGACAGTCTGTGGTGCAATGTGGCATAGGTGGATGGAACGAGTCATGATGTCCCAGATGTGCTCAATTGGATTCAGGTCTGGAAAATGGGCAAGCCAGTCCATAGCATCAATGCCTTCATCATGCAGGAACTGCTGAGACACTTCAGCCATATAAGACCTAGCATTGACCTGCATCAGGACATACTATGGCCCACTGCAGCTGCATATAGTCTCACAATGGGTCTGAGGATCTCATCCCTGTATCGAATGGCAGTCCGGGTACTTCTGGCTTGCACATGGAGGGCTGTGCGGACCTCGAAAGAAATGACTCCCCACACCATTACTGATGCAATGCCAAATCGGTCATGCTGGAGGATGTTGCAGGCAGCAGAAGGGTCTACACTGTGTCTCCAGATTCTGTCACGTCTGTCACATGTGCTCCCTGTGAACCTGCTCTCATCCGTGAATATCACAGGGCGCCAATGTTGAATCTGCCAATCCTGGTGTTCTCTGGCAATTGCTAATTGCCCTGCATGGAGTTGGGTTGTAAGCACAATACCAACCTGTGAACTTTGAACCCTCATAAACCTTCATAGAGTCCGTTTCTGACAGTTTGAGCAGACACATGGATATTAGTGGCCTTCTGGAGGTCATTTTCTAGGGCTCTGGCACTGCTTCTCCTGTTCCTCTTTGTACAAAGGAGGAGGTAGCGGTCCTGCTGCTGAGCGATTGTCCACCTTTTGCCCCCTCTGGGTCTCCTGGTGTACTGGCCTGTCTCCTGATATCTGCTCCATACTCTGGACACTGTGTTGATAAATGCAGCTAACCTTTTTGCCACAGCTCACACTGATGTGCCATCCTGGATGAGCTGCGCTACCTGAGCAACTTCTGTGGGTTGTAGACACCGCCTTATGCTACCTCTAAGAGTGAGAGCAATGACAGAATACAAAAGTGACTTAAACAGCAGCCAAAAAGAATGAGAACAGGGCAATAGTATGTGGTCACCACCTGTAGAACCACTCATTTATAGGGATTGTCTTGCTAATTGCCTATCATTTCTACCTCTTGTCTGTTCCATTTGCACAACAGCAAGTGACATTGATTTACAATCAGTGTTGATTCATAACGGTTCTTTTTAAAGACAAGTCCTAGACACTTTTTGTCATATATATTCACACCGCAACACTTCAATCTTTTGCATGTAGTATATAATAGTGTTGCTATTCATGAATGAAATCAGACGTTGCAATTTCAATTCCATTTTATATAAAACGCTATGCCTTTACATCATCTCGACGCCATTAGACATGTGCTGATTCAAACATTAGTAATACATATGCTCTTTAGCTGCAATTTCTTCACTAGGATACAATCCTTATAGCAGCATTTAACATGAAACATATGTCCTTTTTCAAAAGACCAACACAGTCCAATATAATGTAAAGTGCACAGATTTAAGAGCAAAGATTTATAGTTATCCCAGTCGGTGCCGAAGCCGCAGCCGGAGGATTTATCTGCAATGGACCTCATACGCTTGACAAAGGAGGTCAAATAAGTATAATAACCACAGATATATAAAGTAACACCGCATGTTTATTTAAATACATTTGTCTTTTTTCTGTTTCTTTTAAATTATTTTATTCCACTGTGATCATTTTAATGGAGATTCGCACTCTGCAATACAATGCTGAACTCAGAACAACTTCACAAGCAATAGCTAGTTTCTCTGGCCTAATATCTGTCTCGGATGACTTTCGTGGTCTTCCCATCAGTAGGCACACTCCTCTAACGGCGCTTACTCTGCCCTTCTCACTCACCTCTCACACAGAGGCCACCTGTCTCTAAGGGTATGTTCAGATGACATATTTTGGCACATATTTTTGTGCGTATTTCACATTGAAATATGTACTGAAATATGCCCATATGTGCAAGTACACTTCTCATAGACTGTATTGTAGTATACTCTCTGTCCTTCAGACAACTCTAATTTTTCTCTCATATTTTTGTGCACCCCTAAAAAGAATTGACATATCAATTCTTTCAGTCATATACATGCCTTCAAATGATTGAGGATAGGATGTAGATATCCACCTCAGTCCAATGGGAGTTGTAATTGCGTTAAAAGTACGCGATTGAAAGTGTGGAATTTCAACAGTGCAACGAACGTGTTTTTTAACTACGGACGCCACAATACGCCGTATGAACTCCCACTAGGTGTCTGCTCAAATTTTGGTGACACTACTAGTTTCCAGGACCCAGTCAGCAGCCCTCACAGGTACTGGCTAATCTTTCCCAGGAGCCACAGTTCGTCTCTGTCTAACATTCTGTGTGTGCTATTGCCCAAGTAGCTGCACGTAACACAAAAGCAAAGAATACTCAGGCTCTTGTCTCTCAGCCTTGAATGACCCACATTACATTTGTGCCAGATTTATAGAAGTAAGGATATTCCCCCACCCAGTGCTCACTTGACCACCTTAATGATCAACTCCATCTACAGGGCTCATTTATTACTGCCTCACATACCCTCCTTACAGCAATGTGGCACAGGAGGGTGGATTTCTCTACTGTCATTGCTGAAAAAATGCACAGAGAATACAACAAAGTACGAAAACTTAATAGAAGTTTAATCTTAATTACAGAAATCCAATGATGGCATCTGCAACAGAAGCTATATTGGTTAGGCAATAAAATGCAACAGTTAACCCCTTGATGTCTCCTGTCACTGTGACAACTTTGATACCTTAATGACACATGACATACTATTACAGCATAGTGTCAATAGCAGAGTATGACTACACATCGAGGAATACTTTACATAATCCATTAGTACTATGTTCCCCCTCCCCCTTTTTTTTTAGATTCTCTTGGACTGTTCAAATCTGTTCTTATATCCTGTCTTTCCTAGCCTCTTCCCTCTCTCTGGCTTCTCCATTCCATATTCCATGGACTATATGATCCTCGTCTCCCTCTAAAATTGCTCCTCCTAAACCGTCTATAATTACTTGAGTATCCTTCACTAGCTGAAAAGTCTGTTTCAGACTTTACCTTACATTCAAATAATGTGCTAATGATTTACCTTCCTTGAATTAGTTCAGATC
The DNA here is from genome assembly GCA_025379985.1 of Phyllomedusa bahiana. Classification (NCBI taxonomy): domain Eukaryota; kingdom Metazoa; phylum Chordata; class Amphibia; order Anura; family Hylidae; genus Phyllomedusa; species Phyllomedusa bahiana. The sequence goes on from JAODAL010036093.1 coordinate 20,603, forward strand.
CCATACAAATTTCTTGTGTTTGCGTTCTTTTAATTTCTGTGTATATTTTTTTTTAATTGGTAATGAAGGATTTGGAGGCACTTGCAAAGAGAAAATCAAAGAGCCATATGTCAAACCTTACCCCACGGGAGGTAAAAGCTCTGGTCACACTTGAATCTGACCAAAGCATAGTACTGAAACCCTCTGATAAAGGGGGGAATATAGTACTAATGGATTACGTAAACTATTCCTCGATGTGTTGTCGATTACTAGAGGATAAGACAGGGTATACCATCTTAAGTGAAGATCCCACAGAGAGATATTTAAAGGAACTGGAAACAATAGTAATCAATGGTCTAGACGAGGGACTTCTGTCAAAGGATAAAGTGCATTTCCTTTAACCTGTAAAACCAAGGATTGCTACATTCTATGCACTTCCCAAAATTCATAAGGGGCTTACTCCTTTAAAAGGGCGCCCCATTGTTTCCGGGATTGACTCACTGACGCAAAATGTAGCCATCTACATAGACAAAATCATGAAAGAAATTGTAGTTTCCTTATCATCTGATCTAAGAGACACTGCTGATCTTGTCAATAAATTGGAGGGGATTAACATTGATCAAAGTGTAAAATTAGCCTCAGTGGATGTGGAGGCGCTTTATAGTAGCATTCCACACCACTGGGGCATAACAGCAGTGAAATATGAGAGTATGAGAAGTAGACAATTTGAGAAACACAATGGACTTGTCTTGAAACTTCTTGATTTCACTCTTAGACACAACTATTTCCTCTTTGGACCCAGGCTCTTTCACCAGCTCAGGGGCACGGCTATGGGGAGCCCTTGTGCTCCCAAATATGCTAATTTGTTCCTGAGCTGGTGGGAGAGGACCCTGGTGTTCAGAGAGGAAATGGAACTTCAAATTAGCAACATTTTGTACTGGGGCAGATATATTGATGATGTTTTCGTGCTGTGGCAGGGCACAGAGGGGTCATTTAAAACATTTATTGAGGCATTAAACGTAAATGAGATTGGTCTTAGATTCACGTATGAATTTCATGAAGATCAAATTTCCTTCTTGGATTTAAAAATTTTAAAAGATTATATGGGTTTTCTTCAAACCCTAACTCATCGAAAAGAAATAGCTACCAACAGTCTCTTGAGGTGGGAATCACATCACCCAGTTAATTTGAAAAAAGGTATTCCCAAGGGACAATACTTAAGAGTAAGGAGGAATTGCTCTAAGAGACAAGATTATTGCCATCAAGCAGAAGAATTACATGATAGGTTTTGCTCAGAAGACTATGGCTGTGTGTCGGCTGTTGTCATGGTTCCGCGGACACAGGTAATGGAGAGAATATTTATAAGGGAGGATTGAGGAAACTCAGAGTGATCAGCATCTGGATATTGTGGAGCATATCTGGGTACTTCCTGACTCTGTTAAGAGTGGTCTCTACCCCTGATGAACCCTTGACATATCTAAAGAGGGGGAAATGCGTCGGGTAGAATGGTCATAAGGAGATAAGGTCATATGTTCTGACATTACTGGTTATGTGTTTTTCCTATTCTGTGTATATTGAATCGGACATGGACTTATAAGACTTTGTATTACTAATGAGAGATATATATGCGCGCATTTTACTATATGTCTTCTTATATGTCCTGCATGAATTTACATATAGTAAAGTAAGTAAAGGTGCAAGCTCACCACCTCGGACCACACTTGTATCCAATGTGAACTTTAGCTCCGCCCGTCACTTGTCTCCGCACGGTATCCCGGCCTCCAGCCACGGCCTAGCAGCATTTGATTCCACAAAGATGATGGATCCAGCGGTAAGTGCAAAAAAAAACATGGTTTATTCGGTCATAACAATACAGGGGGTACAGACAGGGTACAGGCAACCGACGCGTTTCGGGCGTAAGAAACACCCTTGTTCACGGTACACTCTCATAACAAACTAACTTACTTAAATAGTAAAAAGGGGCCGAGCCAATGATATCACTTCCTCTCAGTCCCGTATTGAATAAGTGTATCTTTTTACCAGCTAAATGTGTATAAGGTGTTTAACTTTGTTGCGGATATCACATTGCAACAATATTAAAATAAAAACTCCTTTATCTATTGAGCAAAAGAAACGTATACTGGGCACTTATGTTACTTAGGTATTGGGTCGTTACGGCTAATTTATTATGACTATTCAATTTTCATAGTACAGGAACCTATAGCTCCATAATCTATAAGGCTTTTTATCTTCTTACGTAATTCCTAACTAGTACCTTATACGGGAAAAGACATAAACTGGATAGTTTTTAATAAATGTAGGCTAGATCATTGCGGCTATTCATGCCTTGTGGTGCGCGTGTCTCCAACTCATATATCCATGAAGCCTCTCGTAAACCCCCAAGTTGTGTTCCTGATTGCTACCATCTAAAGGTGATGCCATTTTTTCTATACCGTAACATTTAAAACTGTCTATGTTTCTCACTAAAATGTCTTGCTGCTCCAGTGCGAGATGGTAAATTATGTCTAATATGCGCTAAATGTTCCGATATGCGTTTTTTTTAATTTTCGTTTTCATACTACCTACATAGTGTTTCAGACACTGAGTATACTCTATCACGTAGATCAGGAAGTCTGTATCACAATTGATAAAATCCTCAATTTTATGTTCTTTTTTATTTAAACCCATTCCTCTAAAGTATTTTTTTTAGGAAATTTACACACATTGCTTTTTTTTATTTCCACAGGGAAAAAAAAAAACCTTTAAAGGGTAAGCCATGTTTTATAGGTATCACCTGAGAAAGGGCTTGGTGATTCTGTGAGATGGGGGGGTTCTTTTGGGGGGGGGCCCCACTATTCCTATCCTGCGTCAATGATTTTAGCTGTTATAGGATCTTTCTAGATGTTGACATTATTATAAAAGATCTGTGACTGGGAGTGGATCCGCGGGCTAACGAAGCGGGGGATAGCTAAACCCGCCATCTAAGTAGCCCCCCAAAGCGGGATGGACTTTCGCCGTGACTACCCGGGCGTTACCCCTGACGTGCTTCTTGCGATGGCAGCCGGGGGGCACGTGGTACAAAAACGTAATCCGGGGGCGTAGTCGGGGGAAGGGGAAGGTCAGGGCAGGGAGCAGAGGTTCGTGGTCAAGGCAGGCAGACGGGGCAGGGGAGGCCCGGGAAAACAGGGAAGGTCAGGGGAAAATAGCGGGAAAGGATGGTACACGGGTAATCAGGCGGGAAAACAAAACCTCTAACCTAGGGAAGCACACCACAATGGCAGGAAATAAGGGGGCGGGTACCTTAAATAAACCAGGCCCATAATGACCAATTTTCGGGACACTGGCCCTTTAAATTTTTGGAAACCGGCGCGCGCGCCCTTAAGCGGCGGCCACGCCACGACGGCTGGGCAGGCAGGAGCGGCGTTACCGGGAGCGCGGCCCGGGGAAGAGAGGTGGCCCGAGGCAGCAGAGGGGTGGTCGCGGGGCCCCCGCGCCGGGCCCCCCCCCGGCGGGGGGGGGGTCGGGGGGGCAGCGGAGCCCGGGACCCCCGGGAAGATCCTTTTTTATTTTATTAAATTCTTCACTGTACTTCATGGTACATATTGCCTTACCTGCATTTCTATTGGCTTTCTTCCTTTTTAATGATTTTAATAAATCCGTTTGGGTTTTACTTTGCATTGCTTTTCTTGCTTCCTGTAGCTGCTGTCTTGTGTACCCTCTTTGTAGGAGCCTTTGATCTATCTATTCTTATAGTTTCTTTCTCATAATCCTGTTCTTGATTGCACGCCCTGCGAGCCCGGTAATATTCACCCTTAGGTATGGCTTTGATAGTGTGATTTGGGTGGCAACTATTAGCCCTCAATATAGTATTCCCACTTGTGGGTTTTCTATAGAGAGTAGTATATACCTTCCCCTCTGTTATATCTCCCTTTAGCAGTATATCTAGGAAGGCAAAATTTTGTTTTTCCACCGAATGGGTGAAACTCAAATTCATGGCATTAGTATTGAGATGATCTACAAAGCCTGGTATGGACGCCACACTACCCCCCCAAACTATGAGGAGGTCGTCTATGTAGCGCCCATACCAGGCAATTGAATCAGAATACGGATTATTTACATTAAAAATTGTTTCTTGCTCCCACCATGCCATGAAAAGATTAGCCATTGATGGCGAAGCAGTAGCCCCCATGGGCACTCCTATTAGATGCAGGTAATATATCCCATCAAATTTGAAGAAATTATTACAGAGCAAGAAATCTACACAATCTAGTAGGAATATTTTTAATTCTACACTATACGTGCTGGATTTCCAAAGGGGACCTGAAGAATCTGGCAGATAAAATAAATTACAAAAAGAGATCTAATTTAACAAATTCTGAATTACAAGTGTTCAAAGAGCTTAAACAAAATAAAAACCTTATCATTAAAAAATCTGATAAGGGAGGATCAGTGGTAGTACTGGATACTAAACTGTATCAGAGGATGGTATTAAGTATACTGGAAGATGATAAAACTTATAGGAGATTAAGATCTAATTCTAGCAGGGATATTGAAGCAAAATTGTCATCGCTGTTACAGGAAGGTGTGAATGCAGGGGTAATTACGGAAAAAGAAAAATCAGATCTAAGTGTCAGTAATCCTAAGGTACCTGTGTTTTATGGGGTTCCTAAAACTCATAAGAGGGAGTTTCCACCAAAATTACGTCCAATAGTTTCCAGTAGGAACAGTATTTGTGCTAAGTTAAACATGTGGATAGACAAACTCCTTCAACCCATAATACACAGGTTACCGGGATATTTAAAAGATAGCACTACAGTACTAAACATTTTTTCTGAATTTACCTGGCTACCTAATCATCATTGGCTTAGCTTAGATGTAACCAGTTTATACTTCTGCATACCGCAAATACTAGTCAGGACAGCAGTGGAATACCACTTATACAAATCCAGCACTTAAAGTGTAGAATTAAAAATATTCCTACTAGATTGTGTAGATTTCTTGCTCTGTAATAATTTCTTCAAATTTAATGGGATATATTACCTGCAACTAATAGGAGTGCCCATGGGGGCTACTGCTTCGCCATCAATGGCTAATCTTTTCATGGCATGGTGGGAGCAAGAAACAATTTTTAATGTAAACAATCCGTATTCTGATTCAATTGCCTGGTATGGGCGCTACATGGACGACCTCCTCATAGTTTGGAGGGGTAGTGTGGCGTCCATACCAGGCTTTGTAGATCATCTCAATACTAATGCCGTGAATTTGAGTTTCACCCATTCGGTGGAAAAACAAAATATTGCCTTCCTAGATATACTGCTAAAGGGAGATGTAACAGAGGGGAAGGTATATACTACTCTCTATAGAAAACCCACAAGTGGGAATACTATATTGAGGGCTAATAGTTGCCACCCAAATCACACTATCAAAGCCATACCTAAGGGTGAATATTACCGGGCTCGCAGGGCATGCAATCAAGAACAGGATTATGAGAAAGAAACTATAAGAATAGATAGATCAAAGGCTCCTACAAAAAGGGTACATAAGACAGCAGCTACAGGAAGCAAGAAAAGTAATGCAAAATAAAACCCAAACGGATTTATTAAAATCATTAAAAAGGAAGAAAGCCAATAGAAATGCAGGTAAGGCAATATGTACCATGAAGTACAGTGAAGAATTTAATCAAATAAAAAGGATCTTTTATAATAATGTCAACATACTGAGACAAGATCCTATAACAGCTAAAATCATTGACGCAGGAGTAGGAATAGTGGCTAAAAGAAACCGCACTATAGGCTCACAGATATCACCAAGCCATTTCTCTAGTGTGATACCTACTAATACATGGCTTACCTTAAAAGTTTTTTTTCCGTGTGGAAATAAAAGATGCAATGTGTGTAAATTTACACTAAAAAGAAATACATTTAGAGGAATGGGTTTAAATAAAAAAGAACATAAAATTGAGGATTTTATCAATTGTGATACAGACTTCCTGATCTACGTGATAGAGTATACTCAGTGTCTGAAACTCTATGTAGGCAGTACGACACGAAAATTCAAAAAACGTATATCTGAACCTTTAGCGCATATTAGACACAAATTACCATCCCGCTCTGGAGCAACAAGACATTTTATTGAGAAACATGAGGGCTCCATAGACAGTTTTAAATGTTACGGTATAGAAAAAATGGCATCACATTTAGATGGTAGCAATCAGGAACACAACTTAAGGGTACGAGAGGCTTCATGGATATATGAGTTGGAGACACGCGCACCACAAGGCATGAATAGCCGCAATGATCTAGCCTACATTTATTAGAACTATCCAGTATATGTTCATTCCGTATAAGGTACTAGTTAGGAATTACGTAAGAAGATGCAACGCCGTATAGATTATGGAGCTATAGGTTCCTGTACTATGAAAATTGAATAGTCATAATAAATTAGCCATAACGACCCAATACCTAAGTAATATAAGTGCCCAGTATACGTTATTTTTGCTCAATAGATAAAGGAGTTTTTATTTTAATATTGTTGCAATGTGATATCCGCAACAAAGTTAAACACCTTATACACATTTAGCTGGTAAAAAGATACACTTATTCAATACGGGATTGAGAGGAAGTGATGTCATCGTTGGCTCGGCCCCTTTTTACTATTTAAGTAAGTTAGTTTGTTATGAGAGTGTACCATGAACAAGGGTGTTTCTTACGCCCGAAACGCGTCGGTTGCCTGTACCCTGTCTGTACCCCCCTGTATTGTTATGACCGAATAAACGCTGTTTTATTTGCACTTACCGCTCGATCCATCATTTTTGTGCAATCAAATGCTGCATGCAGACACGTATATGCCTTCTAGTGCATATAGATTGGAGTAGTAGAATAGGAAAACATTTTCATACGCCCCTGATTGATATACCGACTATTGAATTTAGGATTTATCAATAGGAGTTAGGTGAATATTAGGGTGAGCCACTGGAGGTTGTGCCGTCCTTGTCGGGACCAAATCCTGGCCTAAAGTAGGGTGAACTTTGCCATTTGTATCTGTGTAGTTGTTTAATTAGATTAGTTCACATATCCTTGTGTAAGAGATAGTAATGTGTAGTTTCTAATATTTTAATAGAGATGGAATAAAAGGTATATTTTAGAAAGTAGGTTTGTAGATTTATTTCAGTGAATTTGTTTTATTCACAAACCTTTTTGGGTATATTGTTTATTGTTTCTGTGAATATCCTTTTGCATTTCAGCACCAGGTTTATGACATTAGCTGTTAAGAATGTGGTACAATGCCCCCTTTAGCTGACCGCCTCTCACCTCACTGTAATTTGACTGTGGCAGCTTCTGGCCAAATGATGACCCCCAGGACTGCCAAAACTGTTTAACTATAACACATTGCCATAGGCAGGACGTAATGGGTGATTACTAAAAAGATTACATAGAAATACAAGAATATATAGTAGTAGCAAGCAAGCAATCACATGTTCAAATAACATAGGTGGACTAAAAATTACAGTAAAAAATAAAATTATTTTTTAAAATCGTGAATGAAAAAATGATCACATATAACCCCAATTACTACCAATTAAAACTGCAATAGCAATAAGCCCTTACACAACTCCAACAAGAGAAAACTAAAAAAGTTTTTGGGCTGAAATGGCAAAGTAAATGTAATATAATAAAAAAAAATAGTTTTTTTTAAATATATAAATTTGGTATTGCCAGAATTCTACTGATGAATTAAACAAAAAGTTGTCTTGTCCTTGCCCAGTTTTTTTCCAATTACATGAAAATGTAACTGCATAAAATGTTACTACAGTTCCTTTATCGTTACCTCATAGTGCACAGTTCCTTCAACTACCCATTTTCACTGTGCAGCTTTCCTCAGCATCTCTAAATATAGTTGGTAGGTGATTATTTTTGTATTGTTGAATCTCGTTGTTAGTATTTGAGTGGCTCTAGCAATTTTAAGCTTTCTTAACAATAATTAGTTCCTGCTAATAGCAACTCTCTCAGGCTTTTAATGTCAAGCAATCCTCTTTGCCTTGGTATCAAAGCTCACAGAAGGAAAGTCAAAGAGACTTGTCAATATTTAAAAAAAAAGTTTTGATGGTAATGTTCCTGGTTACAACATTACAGACATAAAAGTTTTTCCATTAGAAGGAAATTTCATATCTTGGAGAGATCGAGGAGTATGGAACTACAAGCTCATGACAATCTTTAGAAAATTCAGAACAGGAATGAATGTATTGCAAAGATTGAGGTTATTGTATATCACTTAAGGAGTTGTTCCCCTCAGTGGGTTAAAACAAGTCTTCATACCCCTTTACCTTTTCCTCATTTTTAAAGATTACAGCCACAAGCTTTAATATACTTTACTGATATTTTATGTGATAGAGCAACCCAAAGTAGCAAGTATTTGTGAAGTGTAAAGAAAACGATATGTGCTTTTCCTAATTTTTGCTAATTAAAAAACTGAAAAGTGTGGCGTGCATCTTTATTCAGCCCCTCTGATACCCCTATATAAAATCCAGTAAAACTACAACTGTTTTGTGAAGGCCTCAGAGGTTTGTTAAAGAACAGTAATGAACACACAGAATCATGAAAGGAACACACCAGACAGCTCAGGGATAAAGTTGTAGCAAAGTGTATTGCAGAGTTAGTTTTTTTTTTGTTTTTTTAAATAGCCCAAGCTCTAAACACCTCACAGAGCATTTTTCAATCCATCATTTAGAAATGGAAGGCACAACCGCTAACCAACCAAGACGTGGCCGTCCACCCAAAACTGACAGGCCAGATGAGGAGAGCATTAATTAAAAAAGCAGCCAAGAGGCCCAGGTTCATTCTGGAGGAGCTACAGAGATAAACTGCTCAGGTGGGAGAATCTGTGCACAAGACAACTATAAGTCATGTTCTCCACAAATCTGACCTTTATAGAAGAGCGGCAAGAAGAAAGCCTTTCTTGAGAGCAAGTAATAAGAAGTCCCATTTGCAAAAAAGCTATGTAAGAGACAAAGCAATATACCCTACACAAATAGCCGACTCATCATTGCTTGGAAAGGAGTCTTACACAGAACAAACATTCTGGAAATGTGAAGAAGCCTTGTAGCAGTGAATAGATCCAGCATTCCTGAAAGTATTTAATCACTTTTTATTTATTCCATTAAAAACGTGACATCCACATAAGTCAGACACAGTTGACATGTTTTGAACGACAATGGTTCTTAATCGTTGCCTAAACTTAACAACAATGGCTCTGTCTTCTAAACACATCAACATCCAATAGAAATGTAACATGCTCACCTGGTTGTGATAACAGCATGCTCATATACTCAGGTAATCCGAGAGTTGCTATACAAGACATGTTAAAAGTGTCTCGATAGCTGCCAGGACCTGTCCTCTGGTGTCAGGTCACATAACTATTGCAATGAGTTTACAAAACTGCACTACAATACCTCTATATAATGATATCAACATGGGTAAGGGACAAAGCAAGCATGTAGCATAAAGTGTTCCGCTCGGATGAGACCAAAATTGAACTTTTTGGCTAAATGCCAAGCACTTTGTTGCCCATAGGAACCAATCACAGCTTCCCTTTCATTTCATATAGTGCTCTGGAAAAATGAAATGGGTGCTCTGATTGGTTGCTATAGGCAACAAAGAGAGTTTTAGACTTAGGGCCACCAGTTTTCATACATGTGGCCCTATGTGTGGAGAAAAGCACTGCATATCACCCGGAACACACCATCCCCACCCACAATGGAGCATGTGGGAGGCTTTGCTTTAGCAGGGACTTGCAGCTGTCATTGCAGCTAAAGGAGGTCCTAGAAAGTTTTGACTCTGGGGAGCTGAATACATACTCTCACCACACTTTATAGTTTTTTTAATTTGTAAAAATTTGGAAAAGCCTGTATCATTTTTTTACACTTCACAAATATTTGTCATTTTTGTTGCAATTACATAACATATCAATAAAATACATTTAAGTTTGTTGCTGTAACATTTAAAAATGAGGAAAAGTTTGAGTATGAATACTTTTTTAACCCACTGTAAGATTCCATCTTTCTGCTGTTTGTGTGGAGAACGGAGAGGCAGCCATAAATGAGTCTCTCTCTGAGTGTACTTTGCTGTACTCGAAACTCCCGGTGAAGTGAACAGAGAGCGATGTACCAGTGCAGCCACCTTTCCCTTCTGTGCAGACTCATCAGAAATCTTTGAAATCCTATTTCTTTAAATGGAAATCCCCCTTTTCAGACTTAGTGGGGGCTTTACAAGCACGGACCAGATTTCAGAGCACAATGTAGCTGCTCATATAATTTACTGCTCCAGTGCATTACTGCCCTTCTTTTATTGATGGTTCTGCTTTTAATCATTTCTCTTATTTATATCACGTCTATATTTTTTTGTGCAGAAATATTGTGCTTAACTGTGCCTGATGAAGAGACTTAGGCCTCGTTCACACGGCTTATTTGGGCGCTGATTGGAGCCGTACTGCGCGCCGTATTTGCGCTTCAGTACGGCTCCAATCCGTCCCAGTAACTACGGTAATCCACTGTTCTCATAGAGAACTATGGATTCTGTCTCTCCTCCCCGCTCGGCGAATCCGCCGCAGGGGGAGAAAGTGACATGTCAATTATTTACGCGCGTACGCGTCGTAGATAATGACAGTCTATGGGGCCGGCGAGTTGCCTGCCCCCCGCCCTGCTGCACGGCTGCCGGCGTAATTGCGGAGCGAAATCCGTCCCCGCAATTACGTCGGCAATAAGCCGTGTGAACATTGCCTTACATGATCCCAAAAGTGTAGTATTTTGCATATCTTTATTTGTAATCTTTTCAGATTTATTAAAAGGTATCAACAACTGAGGACTTTTACCTTTTGACCTTAGGGAAAAAAAACATATCTAGGGCCTGCTGCATTTTAAAGCAGTGTATCAAAAGTGAAAATGAAACCACAAAAAAAATTATATAGTAGTGTTGACCTACAGTATACACTGTTGTACTGGCCCACAAGAGGTTCTTCCAGTGGACTCTGTGATGCATGTGATGCTTGCCTGGTGGTAATGAGGTTCACAGTGTGAAAGAGTCAGGGGCTAGAGTGGGAATCCCTCTAAGTTCCTTCTTCCTCTGTGTCATAACAGAAGAAAGTCAGTGGCCTAGGTACAGGGAGTTGTAGTGGTTGCAGTTGCTTTCGGGCTTCTGGGCCAGGGGATCCACAGGTTGTCATTGTTGATGAATTGCTCTGCCTGATCATAAAACTGTGCAGATATATACTTCCAGCTAAACCTGGAGAGATGAGTAACCAGATATGTAGCATTAACCCTTCCACTGTCTTCAACCAGGAATCCTTGCATTAACCCGTTGACTGCTCAGGACCACCCCATTACTGTCCTTGTCCAAAAGGTATATTAACATTAACCCTTTAACGACTGCCTACCAACTATGGAGGGCGGGCGGTGCAGGTCATCTTTCTGCAGCGATGTCTAGAGATGTCGCTGCAGAAAGAGGAGTTTTGCGGCTCCTAGCGCCACAGCCAGGGCAGTTCCTAGGCTAAATTTCACTCAGGGGGGTTTGAAAAAATTTTCGCCCCCCCCCCCCATGTAACATAATGTGCCATAATGAACAAGTGCATCCCCAAATCAACCAAACCCAAAATATACAGAAAGCTTTACCACAATGTGCTACATATATAATTTCTTGATTATAGTCATACAGTTCCCAAAAATTAACGCCGCTAAAACCAACCAAAATCCCAAGACCCTAAAGACCACATATCCCCAGCAACATGCCCAAAATAATACTACCACACCATGACCACATTCACCCCAACATAGTGACTGAATAATAACAAACTGACCATTACTGAATACAAACCATTATACTTCAACCAATATTACCAGCATACAGCGACCATACAGTGGTGGATACCAGCTGTACACAGGCTCTGCAGACATATAAATGGTTAACAGTAAAGTTATATCTAGGATCACGGAGAGTCTCCTGAAGAGTTGGTTCTATTTTTTTCTTCTTCTCCATCTTTTCCGACGCCATGATGACTACTCCCGACTCTTCACTGTAAAATTTACAAAACAAATACTTAAAGACTCCTCAATTTAGCAACGCTTCTCTCCCAAATTTTCCTATCTCTATACAAACTCCCCATCTATAGCACCTCATATGGTAGCCATGTAATAGCCCCTGTAGCCCATGTAGTAGCTCCCTATAGCCAGGTAATAGCCCCCTGTAGCCATTTAATGCCCCCACAAGCCGTAGATGTCCCCCCGTAGCCAGTAGATGCCCCCCGTAGCCAGTTGATGCCCCCTGTTATCAGTAGATGTCCCTGTAGCCAGTGATGCCCCTTGTAGCCAGTGATGCCCCCTGTAGTCAGTGATGCCCCCTGTAGCCCCTGGTTCCCCCCCGTAGCTAGTGATGCCCCCCTTGTAGCCAGTGATGTCCCCTCTGTAGCCAGTGATTCCCCCTGAAAGCCAGTGATCCCCCCCATTGTAGCCAGAGATGCCCCCTGTAGCCAGGGATGCCCCCCTTGTAGCTAGTGTGCCCCCATTGTAGCCGTTGATTAACCCTGTAGCCAGTAGATGCCCCTGTTATCAGTAGATGCCTTGTAGCCAGTGATGCCCCCTGTAGCCATTGATGCCCCCCTGTAGCCAGTAGATGCGCCCGAAACCCCAGTAGTTTGCCCTCTGTAGCCAGGGGATACCCCCCTGTAGCCAGTGATGCCCCTTGTAGCCTGTAGTGATACCCCCCTGTAGCCAGTGATGCCCCCATTGTAGCCAGTGTACCCCCATGTAGCCATTTTGGGGGCCCCCTTGTAGCCAGTGTGCCCCCATTGTAGCCAGTGTGCCCCCCTTGTAGCCAGTGGGGCCCCTGTAGCCAGTGATGCCCCCCCTTGTATCCAGTGTGCCCCGATTGTAGCCAGTGATTGCCACCCCCTTGTAGCCAGTGTCCCCCTTGTACCCAGGTGCCCCCATTGTAGCCATGTGCCCCCCCTTGTAGCCAGTGTGCCCCCTGTCGCCAGTTTGCTCCCATTGTAGCCAGTGTGTCCCCCTTGTAGCCAGTGATGCCCCCCCTTGTAGCCAGTGTGCCCCATTGTAGCCAGTGATGCCCCCTTGTAGCCAGTGTGCCCCCCTTGTAGCCAGTGTGCCCCCCTTGTAGTAAGTGATGCCCTCCATTGTAGCCAGTGATGCCCCCCCTTGTAGCCAGCGTTCCCCCATTGTAGCCAGTGTGCCCCATTGTAGCCAGTGTGCCCCCCTTGTAGCCAGGGTGCCCCGTTGTAGCCAGTGGGCCCCTGTAGCCAGTTTCCCCCTTGTAGCCAGTGGCCCCCTTGTAGCCAGTGTCCCCTGTAGCCAGTTGCCCCCTGTAGCCAGTGTCCCCCTTGTGGGCCATTTGTGCCCCCCTTTTTCCCAAGTGTAGGGCCTCCCCTTTTTTAGCCAGTGTCCCCCCTTGTACCAGGTGCTCCTTGTAGCCAGTGATGCCCCCCTTGTAGCCAGGCGTGCTTCTCCCTGTAGCCAGTGATGCCCCCCTTGTAGCCAGTGATGCCCCCCCTTGTAGCCAGTAGATGCCCTCCTTGTAGCCAGTGATGCCCCCTTGTAGCCAGTGTGCCCCCCTTGTAGCCAGTGTGCCCCCCTTGTAGCCAGTGATGCCCCCCCTTGTAGCCAGTGATGCCCCCCCTTGTAGCCAGTGTGCCCCCCATTGTAGCCAGTGTGCCCCCCTTGTAGCCAGGGTGCCCCCCTTGTAGCCAGTGTGCCCCCATTGTAGCCAGTGTGCCCCGGGTAGCCAGTGTGGCCCCCATTGTAGCCAGTGATGCCCCCCTTGTAGCCGAAATGCTCCCCTTGTACCCAGTTTCCCCCCTTGTTGCCAGTGTGCCCCCATTGTTGCCTGTGTGCCCGTTTGTAGGCAGTGAGCCCCCTTTGTAGCCAGTGTGCCCCCTGTAGCCAGTGTTGCCCCATTGTAGCCAGTGATGCCCCCCTTGTACCCAATGTGCCCCCTTGTAGCCAGTGAGCCCCCTTGTAGCCATGTGCCCCCCTTGTTAGCAGTGATCCCTGTAATAATTCTAAAATAACAAAAAAGTACTCACCTCGGTCCCCGCGCCCCCGGTCCGGAGCTGCTGAGCGGGTGGAGCTGGGGACGGGGTCGCTGACGTCATCATGTGCTTACGCTGCACGCAGTCCCAGGATCTCCTCGCGGCAGAGCTGCCAGCCGAGGAATCGAACGTCCAGGGGGGAGGTGAAAGCCGTGTGCCCCCTGCGACGCTGAGTATGTATCGGCGCTCAATGAGCGCCGATACATAAGGGGAGGAAAGGCAGGATGGGAACGATCCTTCCCGCCTCCTCCTTGTACCGCAGTGCTGCTCTGCGCAACTGTTATAAAACAGCCGCGCAGAGTCAGGGGCGATCCTCAAGGTGGGAAGGGCGGGCGGTGGCGGTGCCCCCTGCGGGTGAGCGGAGCCGCGGCGCCCCGGGCGATCGCCCCCCCAGCCCCCCCTCAGAACGGCCCCCGGCACTGCTCTGTACTTGACAGTTCTGTTCTTACAGCAGTCTAAGTAAGTGCTGGGAAGTGGAGGAAATCTCATAATCAAAGGGCATTCCCCTGCTCCATCGGGCGATCGGGACTTCCAATGACCTGACGGATAAGGGTATGTTCACATGGCTTATTTTTAAGCATATTTGCACCGCGGATTGCGCTTTATATGCGGCGAAATACATGCCGCAATTACAGTAATTCATAGTTCTCATAGAGAGCTATAAATTATATGTCGTCTCCCCGGGCGTACAATACGATCGTATGCCCGGGGAGAGAAGTGACATGTCAATTGTTTGCTTTGCAGTGCATGTCAAAGGCCCCTCCGCGCTTAGGGATTATGTGTACTGTATGCGCTGCATAAGCTGTGTGTTTTAGAAGTACCCACTGTCCACTGCGTGGTTCTAAAGCACGGGGGCCGACCCTCTATTCGCTTGCATTATTAGCGTCGCATAAGTGCTGTGAAGAAGTGACATGTTCCTTCTCTCTTCCGGCGTACAATGCGTATCTCTATGAGAGCTATGAATGTGCAAGTAGCGCGCATTTCAGCAGTATTAAAGCACAAATACACTGCGAACTGCGTGACGCAATTACGCCATGTGAACATACCCTTAAAATAACAGGCAATTCAAAGAAACTGTGGAGAAGCAGGATCCTGACATGCAGGGCAGTTCCTAGGCTAAATTGCACTCAAGGCGAGGTGAAGAAATTTCGCCCCTCCCCCTCCTCCACGTAACATAATGCGCCACAATGAAACACAGTGCATCACCATCAACCAAATCTAAAATATACAACAAGCTTTACCACAATGTGCTAGGTATAAAGCTACTAAATAATAGTCATACAGTTACCAAACAGCACCGCTACACCAACCACAATCCCAGGCTAATAGTACCAATGTCCTGCTAAGACCACATATAACCAGCACATAGTTACCAAATACTGCGATACCGTGACCACATAGTGACCGAATAATACAAACTGACCATTACTGAGTATAAACCATTATACTACAACCAATATTACCGGCATACAGTGACCATACAATGATGGATACCAGCTGTACACAGGCTCTGCAGACATATAAATGATTACAGTAAAGTTATATCTAGTGACTCACAGGAGATGTCTCTGAAGAGTTGTTCTCTTTCTCTTCTTCTTCTCCATCTGTCTCAGACGCCATGACGTCTTTTCCCAGCCTCGACTCTTCACTGTAGAATATACAAAACAAACATCTTAGACGCCTCACTTTATCAGCACTAGATGCCCCTTTGAAGCCAGCTAATGCCCCTGGAGCCAGTCCATGCCCCCCCTACCAGTATATGCCCCTTGGGCCAGTAGATGCCCCTATAGCCAGTAGATGCCCCCCCCCCCGTAGCCAGTAGATGCCCCTGTAGCCAGTAATATCCCCTGTAGCCAGTGATGCCCCCTGAAGCCAGTGATGCCCCCCTTATAGCCAGTAGATGCCCCCCTGTAGCCAGTAGATACCTCCTGTAGCCAGTAGATGCCTCCTGTAGCCAGTAGATGCCCCTCTTTAGCCAGTAGATGCCCCCTTATAGCCAGTAGATTCCCTTATAGCCAGTAGATGCCCCCCTTGTAGCCAGTAGATGCTCCTATAGCCACTAGGTGCCCCCTTGTAGCCACTAGGTGCCCCCCTGTAGCCAATAGATGCCCCTGAAGACAGTAGATGCCCCTCTTGTAGCCAATAGATGCCCCCCTGTAGCCAGTAGATGCCCTCTTGTAGCCAGTAGATGCCCCCTTGTAGCCACTAGATGCCCCCTTGTAGCCACTAGATGGCCCCCTGTAGCCACTAGATGCCCCCCTGTAGCCAGTAGATGCCCCCTGTAGCCACTAGGTGCCCCCCTGTAGCCAGGAAATGCCCCATTGTATCCACTTGATGCCCCTCTGTAGCCACTAGATGCCCCCTGTAGCCACTAGATGCGCCCCCTGTAGCCACTAGATGCCCCCTGTAGCCACTAGATGCCCCTGTAGCCTCTAGATGACTCCCCGTAGCCACTAGATGCACCTGTAGCCACTAGATGCCCCCTGTAGCCACTAGATGCCCCTGTAGCCTGTAGATACCCCCTTGTAGCCACTAGATGCGCCCCCTGTAGCCACTAGATGCCCCCTGTAGCCATTAGATGCCCCCTGTAGCCACTAGATGCGCCCCCTGTAGCCAGTAGATGCCCCCTGTAGCCTTTAGATGACCCCCTGTAGCCAGTCGATGCCCCTGTAGCCATTAGATGCCCCCTGTAGCCACTAGATGTCCCCTGTAGCCACTCGATGCCCCCCTGTAGCTAATTATAAAATAAAAAAAATTACTTACCAAACCACGGTCCCCGCGTCCACCTCCGGGAGCTGCAAAGCAGTGTAAGCGGCGTGACGTCACCACGCCGCTTACGCTGTCACGCAGCTCCCAGAGATCTCCTCGGCGGCAGAGCTGCCAGCCAAGGAGATCGAGCGTCGCAGGGGGCACGGTGAAAGCTGTGCGCCCCCTGCGACGCTAATACAGGGGAGGAGTCAGGACGTGAACGATCCGTCCTGCCTCCTCCTTGTACCTGCAGCTGCTGGCTCTGCGCCAGGGGCCAATCTCCGGCCGGGCGAGTCGGGCGGCGCCCCCCTCAGGTGAGCGGAGCGTTGGCGCCCCGGGCCATGGCCCGCCTCGCCCGCCCCTAGGAACGGCCCTGCTGACATGGTTCCATCCCGACAGGTTCCACAAATTTAGTTTTAACTACATCCTGCTCAGACATCTGGGACTTCCTCTTTTCACTCCTGTTTTCAGGGAGTACAAAGTGTAATTTAATTAATTTCAGGGGGTACAGGGTTTGATAATTATTTTCTGTGGATACAGTGTACAATAGAATTAATTTCAGGGAGCACAGTGTGAATTACAGTTATTTTTTTAGGGGGTACAGTGTAAAAATGTATTTCAAGGGAAAGTGTAGTTTGCAGTTTTTGGCATCATTATAGACAGAAGGCTCAGTGTATGGCACATTAAGGAACTTGTCTTAGAATAGAGATTGAGAATATGCTGTAAAAGTAAAGATCCAAAGATGTGAGCAAGCTCTGCAGAGACAACACATAGCTGGAAGAAGTCATGGTGGTCTGGACCATATGGAGAAGAAAAGGAACAACTCCAGAGAAAACATCATCTGTAACTACGGAATGGAATTTTGTATTGTGCTCCTGACTGTGTTTGAACATTTCTGTGTTTACTTGTAAGATCTGTAACATTCTAGTTTGTGAAAGAACAACTCTCAGCATGTCCTCACCACTCTTAGGTCATACTAGGAGCTGTAGTGTTGCATATTAAAAATTTCTGTAGCAGATCTTACCCTGACCTGGTACTTTGTATACAGGGGGTACGGAAAGACCCCTTTAAATTTTTCACTCTTTCTTTCATTGCAGCCATTTGGTAAGATCCAAAAACTTCATTTTTTGCTCATTAATGTACACTCTGCCCCCCATCTTGAAGGAAAGAAAACAGAAATGTAGATATCTTTGCAAATTTATTAAACAAGAAAAACTGAAATATCACATGGTGTTAAGTATTCAGACCCTTTGCTAAGTATTGAGTAGAAGCATCCTTTTGAGCTAGTACAGCCATGAGTCTTCTTGGGAATGATGCAACAAGTTTTTCACGCCTGGATTTGGGATCTCTGCCATTTTCCTTGCAGATCCTCTCAGTCCCTCAGGTTGGTGGTGAACATTGGGGGGCAGCCATTTTCAAGTCCTCTAGAGATGCTAAATTTGGGGTTTTTAGGTCAGAGCTCTGGCTGGGCCAGTAAGAATGGTTGCAGAGTTATTCTGAAGGCCATGCTTTGTTATTTTAGCTGTGTGCTTGGGTCATTGTCTACTTGGAAGATGAATTTTTTGGCACAGTTGAGGTCCAGAGCGCTCTGGAAGAGGTTTTCCCATCCAGGATATCTCTGTATTGGCGCATTCATCTTTTCTTCAATTTGCAACCAGTTCGTCCTGTCCTGCAGCTGAAAAACACCCCCAAATACCCCCAAGTTTCACTGTGGGATTGTAATGGGCAGTGATGAGCATTGCGGGTTTTACAATTAACACAAAAAGTTCAATCTTCATCTCATCAGCCCAGAGAATTTTATTCTCATAGTTGGGAGTCCTTCATGTGTTTTTTTTCAAACTGTATTACGAGCTTTCAATGTCTTCACTGAGGAGAGGCTTCGTCGGCACACTCTGCCAAAAAAAGCCCGACTGGTGAGGGCTGCAGTGATAGTTGACTTTGTGGAAACTTTTCCATTTTCCTACTGCATCTCTGGAGCTAAGCCACAGTGATTTTGGGGTTCTTCTTCACCTCACTCACCAAGACTCTTCTCCCACGATTGCTTAGTTTGGCTGAACAGCCAGGTCGAATAAGAGTTGTGGTCATCCAAACTTTAGGATTATGGAGGCCAAAGGTGTCTTAGGAACCTTGATGCGCAGAATTTTTTGTAACCCTTGGCCGATCTGTGCCTTGCCACAATTCTTTCTCTTAGATCTTGGGCAGTTCCCTTTTGACCTCATAAATTTTATGTGCTTGACATGCACTCTGACTGTGAAGTCTTAGATAGACAGGTGTGTGCCCTTTTCTAAATCAAGTCAATCATTGAAATTAAACACAAATGGACTCCAATGAAGGGGTAGAACCCTCTCAAGGAGATCAGAAGGAAAGGAACAGCATGTGAGTTAAAAAATGAGTGTCACGCAAAGGGTCTGAATCTTATGACCATGTGATATTTCAGTTTTTCTTGTTTAAAAATTTGAAAAATTCTCTTTCTGTTTTTTTCTTTAAATGGGGTGCAAAAATTAAATCAGTAAAAAAAAAAATTTTTGGATTTACAAATGGCGCAAGAAAAAGGGGGGTGAAAAATTTAAAGGAGTTGAATACTTTCTGTACCCCTGTTTTATTGTGGGGTGTGGAAAGCGATCAGGCAGTCGCATGTTTCTGCCATAAGGGGGAGAAGCAGCAAAAACGTCCCCAAGGTTTGGTGGGGTGAGCCTTGTGTATGTTTCACCAATAAAATTTTGGCAGAGGGCATAGTTAGTGTGGCGTTGACCCTTTCCCCGGTCGTCCCTTTTTGGAGTAGACAAAGTGTTGGGTTTGTACCCCACCCCCCGTGTTCCAGGGCGGTTTTTTTTGCATCTCGGAGGCCTTAAAAATTTTGTAAGGGATCTGGGGACTGGTCTGTAGCGGCAGTAAAGGCAGATGAGAGGATGGCCCCAGAGGGGAAGAAGCCGGACCCCGGAAGGGGTGGATAAAGTGAAAAGTAATTTTTTGGGCAACCATGACAGCAGTGCCTCAATAAAGCGGTTGAGGCCAGTTTTAAAGATTCTGGTTGGAATATTTGTGGCCAATGCTGTTTACAAAAAATGGGGATCCCGGGGTAAAAAAACCCCCGGGCTAAATCAAGATGGTGGCCAAACGAGAATGTGAGTTTCACAGTAGAAATACTTTACCGCAGTGTGTTTTATAAAGAAACCATTTGATAATGTTTTGTTGCTTTTAAAAGAAATCCCAACCCCGTATTAAATTTATCATGAACCCCCCCCCCCCATAGCTACAAAGGTTTAAAGGCACATTGCCAGAAGTGCAGCTTAAATTAAAGACAGGCAGTGGTTGACAGCCATGAAAAGCCTAATGGAGGTGCCTCCAAGTTTCCCACCTCATTTCATGAGCCTTTAGCTATGCCCACCAGAGGAGAGGCAGAGCAAGAAGAACCATATAACTCGTTGGCTGAGGCTCAGCCAACCAGTTTAGGACTTATTTCTATTCCACTGTCCCAGGTGAGTGGTACTGAAATGAAGCTTAAAGGGGTTGCCTCGCTACATAGATTAGCTTTCAAAATGTAGGGAACACTAAATGAAGACGTTTTACAAATATATTGCGGTGTTGATTTTTTTTTTTAAAGAGCTACAAATTCTTTTATAAACTTTCTGTGCTCTCTCTGGTTCCCCAAGTGACCGACCTGTGTACTTCTCCCCCCACCCCTGCTGTTTGTTCTATCTGATAGCAGGGAGTGACGTCATCACACAAGTTGTGCAGCACAGAACTCCGGACAGTGAGAGCTTGTTTGTTATCTGATCTTTCAGACAAAAGCCATTAATTACTACTGTTTAATTTAACTCAGAAGCTTCCCTGGTCCTGACAGCATTAGATTTATCTAATTAGCAGAGGTCTGAATACATGGAGCTCATATGCTAATTACAGATAGCTTGACCAGGAAGTGACAGAGCAAAGCAGCATTATTTCATTCATGCATCCTATGAAACTTTGAGATGAGACAACCCCTTTAACACTTATTGGCTCAGCCCCAACCAATTAGTGCTAAGCCTGATTTTATTTCACCCCTCCCACCACCTTAATAGCAGACAAGTCAGTGCTGTCCACTGTTGTGCCACAGATATGGCAAGAGTTGAAGAGGAAGCAAGCCCTGGAAGATCAACTTATAATGGGGGTTATTGTTGCAGTAGCCAAATGCCATAAAGGGTATTCACATCTCAGACATTTATGGCATATCAATAGGATATGCCATAAATGTTTGATAGGTGTGGGTCCCACCTTCCTACACAAGTATCCTGAGAATGGGACCCTAAAAGAAATGTGATCTTTTCATACAAATTTGTTGCAAAAAAATTTTGCATGGAAAATTTTCTGAAATCATTAGGATGAAGTCAGTTGTCAAAATTTCTTTAAGAAAACTGCAGATAAACACATACCTAGTGTATGTTTCTGTGACTATTTTTTGTGGTATTTTTCTTAAGATGGTGTGGTTTTGCCTTGATTATAGGAATCACAACAACACATTTAGCTTCTTCATACCTAACTTGTTGCTTCTTTGATGCAGTATCAGACTAATAATGAAACACAAGTCATTACACTTGTCAGACCCTACTGACTTTTTGATGAGTTCCATCCAGTCTACTAAATTTTGATGGGGAAAAATTGCTATTTTTACATCAAATATAAAACAATCTTTGACGGAGGCTCTAACACTGTAAAATAGCCCCAAAAACCGCGCCAAAACCA
>JAODAL010036094.1:0-42139 GCA_025379985.1 Phyllomedusa bahiana
GGGGGGAAATTGTATTAAGTTTGCATTTTCCTAGTCAAATTTACCTATTCCTTTGAATAATGGTAAATAAAAAAATCTGCAAAAAAAGTGAAATTTTGAAATTTCACCTCCATTTGTTTTAAATTTCTGTGAAATTTCTGAAGGGTTCCCAAAAACTTCTAAATAGTGTTGTAAATTCGTTAAGGGTCAGTTTCAAAATTGGCTACTTATGGGGGTATCTAAAGCACCCCCTCAAAGCCAGTCGAATGGGTGGTCCCAAAAAAAATGTATATTGCAAATTTTTTGAAAATGTGAGAAATTATATAAATTTCTAAGCCCTCTTGTCTAAAAAAAAAAAGACTTTTAAAAATGATTCCAACCTTTGTGGGCTTAGGTAGATGCTAGTTAAAAAATTTTTGTGGTGAAAAATTTTGTTTTGCAGCAGAAATTTTCCCTTTCAAAAATGCAAATTTTTTCCAATTTTTTCATGAAATTTTATATTTTTAAAAAAAAAACAATGATTTATGGATAAAAATTTCTATTTATTAAAGCCAATGTTCAGAGAAAAAATCCTGAATCACATGAATGGTAAAAGTGTCAAAAAAGTTATCTCACATAAATTGAACATGTCAGATTTCAAAAATTTTGGGCGTGTCAGGAGGTCAAAACAGGCTGGGTCCTTAAGGGGTTAAAAATAGTTTTAATTAGTCTGTGGTTGTTTGGCCAAAGAGCCCCTTGTAGCAAATTTGTTATATATTTCTGTAAATTGCCTGTTGTGTGGTGCAAGGGGCGCCATTTTAATTAAAAATTTTTTAAAAATTTTAAATATCTTTTCAGTCCGTGCGTTTAAAGTCCGTTCAACTAAAATTTGGGGGTTTAAAAGATTACTTTCTTGGCCTTTTTAAACTTTTAATCTAGGTTCTACAATGGTTTTTTGCTGGTTTTGGGGGTGCCGCTGTAAAAGAAACCAGTAGTAAAGGTGTTATTGACAAAAAGCTAATTTGCCGTACTTCAAGGCCATCAAAAGGAAGAGCGGTTACTGGGTGTCCACCCTCCTTGATCCACGTTCCAAATCAATACTGAGCAATTTCCTACAACCCACTTGACAATAGAATGCAGGAATTTGACACAGGCCTCCACTGAAGACATCTGTGCGTCAGCTTCACGTTCTAATGTCACGATGGTACAACGTCAGCAACGTGCCAGCAGTAGAATGGCAAGTAGCTCAAGTAGCAGCAGCAGCAGAAGTAATATTGGAAAAATATATATTTTTAAAATAGTCAATTTCTTATTGGGAATGTGTATTCTGAGTGCCCATAAGGGCATTGTTTGGTGTTTTGGGGTCAGGCTACTTTAAAATGGTTGCCAGGGTTGGCAATTGGGTAGTATTCCTGCCAGGGGCCGGAATGAAAAAGGGGCCTGGTGATATGTTAAAAATAGGAAGTAGTAATGGATGGGCACCCCATATGATTTAGCTGCATGCTCCATGTCTCTCGCTGCACACGCTGTAACTGAGGCCCTGCCAGCTGAACCTCCGAGTTCCCCGTTGGGACGTTCTGGCTGCCACCAGCACCGCATATATGACAAGTTGTTGATCCCTGGTGCAAAAAGTGCTAGGGGTCTCCTGGCAGTTCCCATGTGCCATTTCCAATAGCTGTATCTTGTTTTTTGTGAAAGGGTCCCCGTAGCTGCTGCTACCACTGTACCTGCTGTGGCTACGCCGTCCTCATGTTTTCTGTTAGCCATTGAACATAATGAATTATTTTAGCCGATGAATTGTTTTCTATGACTTTTATAGACTAATTGTCTTGCCTAAGATGTAGCACATATCCAGTTTACTGTTGTGCATGTTAATTCCAGCTTCGCCCTTCCCCTGTTTGGGTGTAAGAATGAAGGTGTTGTTGCTCTCCCATAGACTTTAATGGTCATCGGCGATTATCGACTATCGCCTATCGGCATGATCATTTCGAAAATCTGTTATCTATAAGATGATGATTGTCAACACAATCGCTCATCACTAGTCATCACTTAAGGCCATGGAAAAGCCCCTTTAAGAAATCTCAACAAATCTCTGCAGAAATCCATACAATATCCACTTAGCAACTGACCTGCGGACAGGGACATCACTACTGGTCCCTGGAGTCTGAGGAGGACATATAGGCTCCTTTGCCACATAAGAAGACAACAATATTGTAAATGGCACATGACAGGTGGGAGCTGTTTTATAGATTTTGCCTTGAGAGCTTTAAGGGGGTGTTCTAATATTTAAAAAAGTTTGCCATTAGCCAGTAGCCATTAAGGGAGAAAAGGAAATGACAAACAAACAACAAAAAAAACATACTCTTTAAACCTACTAATTGCAGCACTGCTGTCGTTCCTGGTAATCCATGCCGATTACATTACCACTCATTCTTTACATGACCCTGCAACTAATCAGAGGCCTCAGAAGTAACATGCAGAATTTCTATCAGGAGACCACTTCGGCATATGAATGGCTGCAGGGTCATGTGAAGAATGAATAGTGGCTTCATTATCCGGGGTCACTAGGACCAGCAGCAGCGCTAGAATCAGAAGGTTTAAAAGGTACTTTTTTTTCTTTCTATTTCCTATCCTCCCCTAATGACAAACACGTTTTTTGAAAGTTTTGGAATACTCCTTTAAGTTTTGCCTCTGGCTATGCAAATATAGCTGTGGAAAAGGTATGGTCTAAGAACACTCATGTACTTTAAACATTTAGCTGTTTTAAGGGAACAGAGGGCCTCTTAATCTATTGGTTTCTTGTATACAGATTGCACATATGGTAGGTCCGTCCTTGATGCATTGGATAATTCATATACATAATGCAAATAGTGAGGCTTGTGTTTGTGACTGACCTTGCCACCTTAAGATGCAGAATATGAAAACTTTTAAGTGTCATAAAATTAAGTTTGCATTTCTGCTTAATAATTTCTATGGTCATTCGATATAGAATTTGCATATATGACCTCTGCATTGGCCTTAAGAGACAAAAAGGAGTATTGGAGGCATGCAGGATTGAATCTATTAAGTTACAACAGTACTTCTCATAATGTTCTAATATTCCGAACGGGCAGATGTCTCACAGATGGCTGAGTGCTGTATGTCCTTCAACCTAAGTGACCTTGGGTAGACTTTTATGTTTTCTTGCCTATGAAAAAGAACCAGCTTGTGGAAGTAGAATATACGGCTCCTCTTCTCGTACAGCCAGGTTGTGAATTAAAGTTAGCAAATTACCAAAGGAAGCTTCTTAGAAGAAACATGACATTGTATTTCCTTTTTCTGTCTATTATTTAAAAGCTGACAAGAAATATTACGTCTTAAAGCTCTAGACTGCAATTAATTAGTTAGCAGTGTATTGTCTGCATATGTAGAAAGATCTTAACTGCTGCAGGAAAGAAACATCCTTTTGAAATGGACCTAGTAAAATTTGATATTGGGAATGTCCTCTATGTAGTGTACATTGTCAGTCGTCAGATGCTATCATGGTTTTTTTTAAGCCTTAACAAAAAGTCATCATCTGATGGAGGGGTGTGCATTATCTTATATGTCCTGATCTTTTTTTATGCTCTCAGTCGGAAATTCTCAAGTTGTGGCTATAAAAGAATTATGGTTCAAAAAGGGTAGTGTAGAGGTAGAGTTGGGTTGTCTCCTATGGCTTCAAAATAAGTTGTAAAGCAAGTTTCATTTGATTATGTGACAGAGTGGGATTTATTTCCATGCTTTATAAGAAAGAACATACAGGAACAAAATATATGTCTTTGGAATAAAAGCAAAACTAAGAGACCGGCTTGGGAGCAGATGCTACTACATCATATGACTGCATATTACAGTGAAATAATAAGTAATAAAAGCAAAAGGTAAAAATAAAACACTGCATGCCCTGCAGTGCCAAAGGTTCAATTACTAATTAATATATGTCTTGGTTTTGTATGCTTTCCCTTGGTTGCATGGTTCTATCTGGTCACACCAATTTTGTATAATACATTACTAGATCCAGGGCCAGCCTTAGAGGTGTGTGACCTGTGTGTGACCAGTCAATGCTTTTGACTGTCAAAATTCTGATGATTGTTTAGCACCTTTACTAACATCACTATTGGATTATTTGATGTATGGAGCTGTAATTTAGTCACTGTCTGCTACTACTATGTGAGCATTGCATGTGATATTTATTTCGGTTTTCTATGACATTTCTATTCACAACCCCAATTCCAAAAAAAGTTGGACGTTGTGTTAAATGTAAAGAAAGCAGGAATGCAATCATTTGGAAATATCTTATTAATTTCCACACTTTATTCACAGCAGAACATACAACATGTATCAGAAGTTATAGGTGAAACATTTTACCAGGGCTGTTGAGAAACTAGAATCCTGCATCAAGCAAGAATGGGACAGCATTCTTCTCCTAAGACTCCAGCAATTGATCTACTCACTGCCCAAATGCTTACAGATTTTTGTAAAAAAAAAAAAAAAAAAGAGGGGATGCTACACAATGGTAGTAATGGCCTTATCCCAACTTCTTGAGATGTGCTGCTTCCACAAAGTTCTAAATGAGTTGATTGTTCCTAATGAAATTGATTTTTTTTAACTTGCAATCTCTGATATCTGTTCTATGTTCTGTTGTGAATAAAATGTGTGGAAAAAATATATATTTTTTTACATTTTACACAAAATGGGGGGGGGGGACACAGTTCTGCCATTGTTTTTTGGGCTTCAATATTACAGCACTCACCATGCAGTATAAATGACAAATATACATTTTATATAGTTTTTTTTATGTTTTATTACTTTTATACAATAGAAATGCGTTTATAAAAAAATTGTGTTTTTAGTCTGACAGCCATAACTTTTACATTTTTCTGTATATGGAGCTAATTATGGTCTTGCTTTTTGTAGGATGAGTGATGTTTTTATTGGTACCACTCTGGGGTTCATATGACACTTTAATAACCTTTTATTAAGGTTTTTGTGAGGCATTTTCAATAAAATACAGCAATCCTGGTAGTGTTTTTTATTTCTATTTTTAGCAGTGGTCACCATGCGGTGTAAATGACATGGTAGCTTTACTCAGCAAGTCTACATGATTACAGTGATATCCAATATGTATTTTTTTTATGTTTTACTGCTTTTACACCATAAAAACACTTTTAATCAAAAAGGAAAACACATTTTTGCATCGCCATAGTCTGAGACCCATAACATTTTTATTTTTCTGTATACGGAGATGTGTAGGGGCTTGTTTTTTGCAGGAAAAGTTGATGTTTTTATTGGTATTTTTGGGGGACAAGGCTTTTTGATCCGTTTTAAATCCATTTTTTGGAAGGCAGGGTGAAGAAAATATTACAATCCTAGTAGTATTTTTAAATTTTATTTTTAAAAGAGCTCACCGTGCAGTATACGTGACAAGTTACACCCTGGGTTGAGATGATTATGACGATACCCAATTTATATAGTTATTTTTATGATGAAGCACTTTAAAAAAAAGTGTTTTTTGTGTAAAACATTATTTATGCATCACTGTCTTCTGATAGCCATAACTTTTTTTTTTCCATAAACAGAGCTTTGTAAAGGCTTTTTTTGTGGGATGAACTGATGTTTTAATTGACACCACTTTGACATTTATATGAGTTTTTGATTGCTTTTTATTCCATTTTATGTGCTGTGGGATGAACAAAAATCAGAATCCTGTTTGTATGTGTTTATTTATTTTTTTATAGCGTTCACTGTTCCGGTTAACTAACATAACATACTTATAGGGTAGGTCGTTACGCATGCGGCAAATCCATATATGATTACTTTCTTTATTTCTGATCTTTTTGGGGGCGACTGGCATTTGTAAAGGAGAAAAGGGCGTTGTACGTGTTTTTATTTTATTTTTCATGCTTGTGTTTTACTTTTTTAATACTTTTTTTTACTTTTTCACCTTTTTTAGACTTTTCCCCATAGAGAACTTGTATCCGTGATCCTCAGATCACTGATACAATAGAGATCAATACAGAGCAGAACTGCTCTTTACTTGGCTCTATGGCAACTGTCAGTCACCATGCCCGGCAATGCCCACAATGCATTGCAGGGCATGGTGACGTCACAGATGGCCCGCATGCTGGCACCGATGCTGCAGCAATTACAGGCAGAAGGTGCCTACTCCTTCTGTTTGTGTGTTAGCTGTGGTGATCGTGATAGATTGCGACAGTTAAGGGTTAATTACCAGTGGCCGGAGCTCACTGCAGGTGATGCAACATTATGTCAATGGTATTATACCGCTGGTCCCTTGTCGCGATCGTGCGGTGCTGGCTTGTAAGCCCAAACGATCTGCAGGACGTATCAGTACGTTAGGAAGGAGTTAACACTATGGTGGTATTAGTCATCATATGGTTATTATATATGGCAGTATTATTTGATGTTTGTATATTGTTGTTATTTGATTATATTGGTCTTGGTATACTGGTTTGGTCAATAACATTTGAGTGGTATTAGTTACTACATAGTGGTGACACGCGGTGATCATGTGGTAGTATCTTTTGGTCCTTGTACATATACTGACTTGCAAAATAAAGATAATGTCAATTAAAGTGTACAGTGTAAACTCAGACAAATACTAAACCCAAAAACAATGTTGTGATGTATTTTCTTGTTCACCACACAAAAAATGTTTGGGGTGATTGGTGCTTTGGCTGTATGAGCTCCTGAAATTTCTGTTGGCTGCCTTGGGTATTACACTGGTTATTTGTCCAGCCATGACTGATTAGCACTGGCATTATACATTTGTTTGGTTTATCTTTTAGGATTATAAGGTCTTTCCTTTAGGATCTGTAAACAGCCTATATTTATTATGCGTGCTGTATGTTTTACAAACAGTATTATATTTTTTTATTTTTTATTTTTTTATTCTTAGGTAGTTATATGCCCAATTTCCAAATTTCTAGTAACTGCTATCAGATTGCTCTTTCTTGAAGCCTAATGTAGAACTATGGTAACAATATACATTATTTAAGTGGGCAGAACAGTTGTGGGAAGTATTTAATTTAGTTTAAGCAACAGGGACAAACCTTTTGGCCACATGTATGAAAACTATCTAGGTCTAAAACTCACTTTGTTGCCCATAACAACAAATCAGAGCGCCCCTCTCATTTTTTCAGAGCACTATATGAAATGAAAGGGGTGCGCTGATTGGTTGCTATGGCAAACAAAGTGAGTTTTAGACCTGGACAGTTTTCATACATGTGGCCCTAAATTTGTTGCTATTGATAGTCCTGCAGAAAACACTGACCTGTCAATTCTAATTGGGTTTCAAGATTGGGTTGTCTTTCCTAAGTTTGTTTTTTCGGTTTTACATAACAACTAACAGTACAGGACTTTGTTCTCTCTCCATATCTAAAAAACACCTAATGATATGAGTTTAATGCTGGAACTCTGCACCACAATGCTGATAAGAGGGGCAGTAACAAGCTGATAAAAAGGAATGGTTTGATTACAAGAGGCTGTGGGCCTAGCAAGGTGTAAAGAGCACCACTGGTGAGCAGACCGTGAGCTGATAGAGGAATAGTTGGCTGGGATAGTCCAGCCTTGGTAATGACTAGCTTGCTAGGCTCTGAGTTAACTGTTGCTGTAGCATCATAGGCCAAGCGTTCTTTCAGTAGTAAAGAAGCTGGCTGCTACATCATCTTCCTTACCACCAGATCTTTCCTCTGCATTACCACTACCAACACAAGTCCAAAGCCATTGTATCCTCCGTGATGCGTCCTATATCTTTAGTTACATCCCTTTATTGTACTATTTTCCATTATCACCACTGTTCCAAATTAATCACATTAGCTACAACTGCCATTAATAATTTGATCATTATCTCACTATCATTACTGTGACCTGTATGACTAAGGTTTGTAACAAAGTGTCTTTTATATATTCTTTCACATCACAGGATTTTTTATTTGGAACAATATTGGACAACAAGTCGTTGATGGTTACTCCTTTTTGTGCTACATCATTTGGAAAAAAAAAAAACTTTTGATATATATTTTTCACAAGCGAGCTTTGAGTGCCATGAATATTCTATTCAACGGAGCAATGATCAAACATTGTGACTGCTTAATTTTTTTAAGTCTATGGGACTGAATAAGATAGCTGTGGTCCCCATTTAGTGATTGGTGGGGGTCCCAACTGAGGTAATCCCAGTGATCAGACACCTATCACCTATCTTGTAAAAAAGATAAATAGATATAAAGGGTAAGAAAACCCAATTTGTGGTTCAACAGAGGACTCACAACAATTATATATCACTTCCTGCTGTAGAGTATGCCACTAACATGGCTTTCTCTGATGGATTCTGTATAGTGGAATGTTCCATAGGATGCTATATAATTGAATTATTGTCCTCTTGACATATTGGACATATCAATTAATCACAGCTCAGCTTTCATATTTTAAATTGCTCTGAAAAAATTAAAATTGAGCTCCGATTGGTGTATCGACCTCAGGTAGCGGATCCACTGGGCCTAAGGGGACACTGGTTTTCACCAGAGCCTGCCACAAGACGGGATTGTCTTGTGGCAGCAGGTGAACCCCAAGTCACTACCCCTGTCGCGAATTGGCGGCGGTGTGCATGGTACAAATTCAAAAGACAGGCTCATAGTGGGGGACAGGCAGAAAGGTCAGGGCAAGTGGCAAGGTTCTTGGTCGAGGGACATGGCAGAAAAGGACTGGTACACTGTAAGAGGAGAAACACATGAGAATGCTTTTCACACATAGGCTAGGGAGACTATGGATCTGGCAGGGGAAAGTGGGGAAGGCTGGGTAATCTAGAACCAGCAGCCGTCAATCATCAATTACCAGTGTGCTGGCCATTAAAATTTCCAGAGCCAGCACCCTATAGTACACCTTAAGGAGCGGAGACGCATGCACAGGCTGGTGAAGATGAGTAGAGGTGAGTAGCTATGGTCAGGAGCAGAACTGCGGGTGCGCCCATGGTCCAACACACACCACTGACAGCAGAGACACCGGGGGCAGTGGAGGCACAGGTGTGCCTGTGACCCGGGGTGTTGGTGTCAGGAACACACATAACAATTGGTTGCTCAGAGCAACACAGTTTTATTGTTAGACAGTTTTCAAAAATGTCACTCATTGTCTCTGGGGAACATTATGTGTAAAACTAAGGATGTTTGGAGCACAATAAGGCTATGTTCACACGGCTTAAAATTGGACGTATTTCAGTCCGTAATTACACGCTGGAGTGCAAATTACGGCTGGAATACGTCCAAGTCATTACGGTAATCCACAGTTCTCATAGAGAATTAGGGATTACGTCTCCTCTCCCTGCTCGGCGAATACGCCGAGGGGGCAGATAAGTGACATGTGAATTACCAGCGGTGCGTATACGTCGCTGGTAATGAATGTCTATGGGGCGGCGAGGTGCCGGCCCCCCGCTCCCTCCCCGCTCCGCCCCGTCCCCGTCCACACGACGTAATTGCGGGGTGTAATTACGCCCCGCAAATAAGCCGTGTGAACCTAGCCTAAGGCAAAACACGAGATGGCAATGGTTCAATACCTGTAGGGACTTCTTGTGCCACTGTACAGAGCCTTGTACATGGCTTTAATGTGTTTCCTTTATGCCTTATATATTTTAGATGTGCTTTTTAATATAGTTTTAGATAGATTTTACATTTTTCCACTGTCCAGCTCCTTCCATCATTAATAACTAGTTGTTTCTCATCATTTAAGGATTGTTGAAGTCTGCGAAGGTGAAACAAAGAGCCATCATTATTCACAATATCAATGATTTCATAGTGAATTGTCCTTGTGATAAAGCTAAAACTCCTTGATTAATACATGGTTACATAAGATGTCACTATACACATATTGAATATGTATGTAGTGCAAATCAAATTTGGTTCTTGGTGCCAACTCAGGATGGCTTAACTTTTTTATTTAAAGGGTGTACACAGGAAAACTTGAAGCTCCTGGGCCCAAACTCAATATGTGCTAAGAGGGCCGTCATTTATCTTGTAGCATAATATATAGCATGTATAGCATATAATACTGATATCTTCTTATAAGCCTTTGGTCTCCCTTAGGCACCAGAGCCCAAATTCACCTGCTACCTCTGCACCCCCTAGCTACCAGCAACAAAGATGTTTAGAATAAAAAGTGAAGCAACTATAAAAACAGCTTTTATTGAGAATCTCATATTATTATAGGTATTCAGCTCTCATGCTGATCTGTGCGCCTCCATTGTTACAGACTGCAGCAAGCACGGTGTAGTGTGATTCTGCAATCATGATGCAGATGGAACCCTTATCTCATACTAGTGTTGAGCTTCACTACCGCTCAAAAGTTTGGGGTCACCCAGACAATTTAGTGTTTTCCCTGAAAACTCATACTTTTAGTTATCAAAATGATTTGCAAAATGAATAGAAATATAGTCCAGACATTGACAAGGTTAGAAATAATAATTTTTATTCAAAATAATAATTTTCTACTTCAAACTTTACTTTCGTCAAAGAATGCTCCCTCTGCAGCAATTCCAGCATTGCAGACCTTTGGCATTCTAGCTGTTAATTTGCTGAGGTAATCTGGACAAATTTCACCCCATACTTCCAGAAGCCCCTCCCGCAAGTTGAATTGGCTTGATGGGCACTATTTGCGTACCATACGGTCAAGCTGCTCCCACAACAG
The DNA here is from genome assembly GCA_025379985.1 of Phyllomedusa bahiana. Taxonomy (NCBI): domain Eukaryota; kingdom Metazoa; phylum Chordata; class Amphibia; order Anura; family Hylidae; genus Phyllomedusa; species Phyllomedusa bahiana. The sequence goes on from JAODAL010036094.1 coordinate 10,666, forward strand.
CTCAATGGGGTTGAGATCTAGTGACTACGCTGGCCGCTCCATTACACATAGAATACCAGCTGCCTGCTTCTTCCCTAAATAGTTCTTGCATAATTTGGAGATGTGCTTTGGGTCATTGTCCTGTTGCAGGATGAAATTGGCTCCAATCAAGCGCTGTCCATAGGGTACGGCATGGCGTTTCAAAATGGAGTGATAGCCTTCCTTATTCAAAATCCCTTTTACCTTGTACAAATCTCCCACTTTACCAGCACCAAAGCAACCCCAGACCATCACATTACCTCCACCATGCTTAACAGATGGCATCAGGCACTCTTCCAGTCAGCATACCCAATATTGAAATTAGAGTACTACATCAATCTATATTTCTGACAAATGGATGGGTAGATAGATAAATAGATAGATAGATACACAGTTAGATCGATAAATAGATACACAAACAGACAGATAGATAGATATATTTATTTTCTTGTACTTCTTTGGAGTGTTGAGACTTTTTGCATTGTCTACTTGAATCTTTGTCAGGACTTCTAGCAAGGCACCCATTTTCATCTTTTTAAAATATTTTTTTACTTTTTAGATACATAGCTAAATAGAAGATCCACTGATAGATATAAGATAGGAGAGATAAACTTTTTAGGTACATAGCTAAATAGAAGATACACTGATAGATATAAGATAAGAGAGATAAACAGTAAATTGTAAAATAAATAAGTACATATGAGATTAATAGATAAATAGAAATAAGAAATGATTTAGATTTGCTCTCACCCTTTATTCTACATACGGCAAGAACCAGCACAAGCAAGATCAGTACCATAGTTTCTATTCACTGACATGTTATTATAATGACTTTTCTTTTATTTCCATACATCTATAACCTTTATACATTACTTATGCGCCTAAGTTCCATAATGCGCCAAACACACAGGCGAGGTGCAATGAACTTTAGACACCATTTATAATCGCACAAAGAACACTTTCATACATTCAAGCACATTTGACACTGAAAAATAGATTTGAAAATGCACTTCGATACACGTAGTTCCATATTTGTCTCCCTAAGTGGTTATCTTCAAATTCTTATAGAGCATATTGCACTTATCATTATAGGATACATATTCAGGTGTGGGACAATGAGGTAATGTTCTATAATGTGTAATTTGCAATTGTTTACAGAAATATTGATGTTAGACATCAAGAGGAATTCACAAATTATCACTTAGCAAAAGACTATAATCAACATAAGTCGTTAAATGTGTCTGCAAAAACACAAAGCTTGCATATAATAAATTAAGTATTGCTACTTTCATGTCATTTAAATACAAATTAATGGAAAAAAATAGATTTTTTTACTGACTATACAATGCATAGCGCTTAAATACTTAATTAGAATGACACAGCTAATTAATAAGTTTTTTCCAATTTAAATTAACTCAGGATCAGAACTCTGGCTTTGCATGTAATTTCCTATAATAGCAAAAGCTACAGCAAAACATGTCTCCTACCAACCGTAACTATGAAAAAAAACATAGTCAAGTTCTCTGTGGGTTTAGATTTTTCAGTAAATTATCTCTGTGGGGACTTTTTATTATTGATTATTCATTATTATCCAATATTTTAAAAGGCTGAAATCACAGTCGTTTATTTGAATAAATGGTTGAAAACAAATATCTCTGAGGTAATGTTAGGGTGATATATAGAAAAAAGAGAGGTCCGTAGCATGGCTGAAAGAGACCCCACAACTCCTCCAACCTCAGTCCACTCTTAATTATTAGAATCAAGGCAAGTGCAGCACTAGAGTACCAAAGGATCCTCCACTGGTCTCAGTCTATCATAATGAGCTCCCAGTATAACAAGACCCCAAATGTCCAACATAAGACAACCGCATTTGAAACTAAATATGCAGCCAATGACCTGCCACTTGCATCTACTTCCTATGAGTTGATTAACTAACAACCTATTAGAGCCAACTGAATACATATCCCTTGTGTGTAAAAAAAAAAAAAATATTTTAAATTTAAAAATAGTTAAAAATAGTGGATGTACACATACTCGGCATAGAAGGAGGGATGAAACTTTATAATAGTTTCCTCTGATGTGCCCAGTAACCTCAATTCTATGCTGAACCTCTAATGGAGCTTGGTAGTATCAATCAAGATAAAAGAGACTATTGCCTGTCTCCCCTCCCATGACCCAAGGGCTGGCTCCTCCTTCCCTTCTATACTTACATTGAATTGCCTTTGGAGAAAGGAGTCATTTATAAGTTTTCACTAGATAAACATATTTAAATAGCATATTTATGAGGGGCGTTCATTAAAGATATCCCCTGACCCACTTCTATTCATCACAGGACACTGAAACTGCACATATGTAATAATATAAGTCTACATAGGTTATGTGCCAGTTTGAAACTCAGTACTGATAATGGTCTTGATTTTACAGGTGCTGTGATTTTACAAGTGGTGAAAGGTTTGATAATGGACAAAGTGGAATACAGAGCAGTCATCAAGTTTCTTTTCTTGAAAGGCCGCACACCAAAGGAGACATTCAAAGAGATGAAATAGTTTATTTTGATGATTCCCCATCATATGATGTAGTCAAGAACTGGTATCATCAATTCAAATGTGGTTGGACTTTGGTGCAAACAGCTCCAATTCCAGGGCGACCCCACTCTGCTATTGATGAACACACCATTCAGCGAGTGGAGGCCGCCATTTTGGAAAATTGCTGTGTAACCATTCGCCAGCTAGCCCAAAATGTAAAAATTAGTGCGGGGTCCGTAGAAAACCACATTCAAGACCATCTTCACCTGCATAAGATTTCCACTCGCTGGCTTCCCCAGCTGCTCACACCATTCCAGAAGCAGGAACGAGTCGAATGCTCTCAGGCATTATTGACGATGTGCCATGGAAACCTGGAGGACTTCTTCAACAGACTGAACACACAGAATGAAAGCTGGGTCTATCACTATGATCCCAAGACTAAAGTCCAGTCAATGCAATAGAAGCATGATGACTCACCACCTCCAAAGAAGGCACGTGCCTAACCATCGGCAGGCAAGTTCATGCTCACAGTATTTTGAGACCAGCACAGAGTAGTATTGATGGATTTCCTAGCTTCACTGCTGCAGAAATTGTGGGAAGCCATCAAAATCAAAAGACTTGGCATGCTCACAAAAGGTGTCTGTCTTCTGCAAGACAATGCACCAGTTCATAACTGTTATGTTGCCCATATGGAAGCATGCTCCAGTGGCTTTGAAATTATACCGCCTCCCCCTTAATCACCTGACCTCACACCATCGGACTTCCACCTCTTTCCAACAATGAAGTTATTTTTGAAGGGCAAGCATTTTCCAGATAATGAGACTCTGATTTCCAAAGTCACAGCGTGGCTTTTGGAGCAATCTGTCGACTTTTACAAGTGAGGTGTTTACTGTGCCAAGTTTCAATGGTCTCAATCCACAGGAAGTGGGTCAGGGGAAATCTGTAATTAAGGCCCCTTGTAGGTCCTCTCTCTTTAAAGGCTCTATAGCAACCACAATGGGCTTCATCTATAATACACTAACAATCAAGATCTGTTTGGCCACATAGGGACACATCAGTCATCCCTGCATAAATAGGCGTCATCATTGGCCTTATGATATGTCCACATAATGAGAAAATTTTACTCATCGTATTCTGCTGTTGAAAACCGCATTGGACAAATAGTTTTAAACCGGAACTTCACATGGTATTGGTTGTGGATTTAGTTGTGGTTTACTTTTAGAAACGATTCCCATTACTTTCAATGTGGTTTGTGGATCCACATTAAAAAGCACAGACGAGTGTTTCGGTTGCAGTTTACACAAGGTTTTAAGCCATGGACATCAATTGTAAATTCCATGTGGAATACGACCAAAGAATGAACATGTTCTAAATTTTTGGATGGCAAAAAACAACTGCTGAATATTTTCATTGTATGAACTACAACGTGTATTTTCTTTTGATGTCAATTTGGATGATTTACTTCCAGTTTAAGACAAATATTTCAAGTCGGAATCAATGTGGATTTTGACTTGAAATACTCATTGTGTGGATGTACCCTTAGACTTGTTTGTGCTATTGTGTGTTTTTTTCATAGTATATCATATTGGCACTGTATGCTTTGGTTGTTATATATAGAATTGTTATTTATACACTGTATGGATGTATTTTATGGCCAGCCCGTAGCAATATAGGCAGTGGCACTGAGAAAGACATTATTAAATATAAGTTCAGCCCTTTGCTCTTGCATACTACATAGTACATACATATACATACTTAAAAACAAAACAGAAAATCATAGGATGTACCCGCGTGCTGTTCATTTATACAGTTTTACCCAGACAGACACTTATCTCTTTAGCAATAAGCCACTGTAATTAAAGGTGGGGATGTGAGAGAGTTCAGTCTCTGGCAACATGTCACATAGCTGGCTGCTTAAATTCCTTGGTGGTTTATCAAAGACCGTTCCTTTAATATGGAGATTACACTTATGTACTTGTCTGAACTTGAAAGGCATTTTCCTAATTTACTTATTAATGAGATGTTAATCTATTTGTACGGCACGTCACAAGTTTGGAGCGAAAAAAAAAATCTTTGCAATTTAACTAGCGATAAACCCAATAATTTAAATGAAAAATAATACATTTGGCTTTTCACATTCGTTCTGTTAAAAATTGATACAGTCTATGTTAAATTTATTAATATTGCTTGCTGTCATTCAGTTTGCAGCTCTAACCGAAATATAACTTGACAGCGGCCGCATTAAAGATGTATGCCATTGTATTCAACAAAGATTAATGAAGCCCAGTAAAAATAGCTGTAAAGGAGAAAGTGATCCGAATGTAAAATCAGTGAATTAAATGAGGCCTTGCATACCATTTGTTAATATGCATGAGGAGGGAGTCAGCAAATGAAAATGTCTTTCTGCGAAGTTCATTTGGGAATGTTGCAATATTGTCTGAATATCAGCCAACTATTGAACAGCAGCTTAATAAAGCTCAAGTATGGTTACGAACTGTGCATGTTTTTCATGAAAAAGCTCTCTACTGTTCATTTAGAATCAGCCAGGCCTAAGCCAAGAAAAAAAAAGGATTTTAAAAAATGTATTCCTCTGTGAATTTTTCCCTCTTTTTTGCCATCGGCACTCAATGGCTTTACACAAAAGAACTCTTCTTTTTGTCTTAGGATATATTCAGAATTTAGATGAAAAATAATTAACAAGTGCACTTGTGTTAAACTGCTGGCTAAGGACTTGGTGATTGTGCACAACTCAATGTTTTCAATAGAATGGAAAAAAATATCATTGGTTGAATGCAATTTATGTTTACTGAATGTAAAATGTATACACAGAGGTGTCCATGAAGTAGATGTTAGTATTGCACCAACTAGCTATCCATCCCTGATGAACTTGGCATAACCACTTCTTATGGTTACATATTAAAAGGCCTTAGATGCCCTGTGGCCTGCCATATACCGCTTGCTTTCTTCCAATGAAAGAATACCTCTCTGATATAACATAGAACTGAACCATTTTACTTCTTTCAGATTTCATATGCAAATATGAGGAAGAAATCTTAGCATGCCTGAAACAGGTGGAATACAGGTGAAGAGAATGGGCCAATATATATTTTCACGAGCTGTGGCAGAGCTCACAACCATAATCACTGAGGTAGTCGCTTTTTTGTGCTTCTCTTTGTGGCTTGTTCCTATCCCACACCCAGCCATTCGCTTGCTCAGGTTGGTCCTCTTGGATCTCAGCACCGATAGAGGGCATGTGCTGGTCCTTGCAATTTAAAGGACCAATGCTCATCACCAACCTACCCTCAATCAGTGACTTTTCATTGTATATTTAGAGAGACACTTCCTATACTCCCATTCTCAATTCCTGATATGGTGGCTTCTGGCCTTTGTAGTGATCTTCTGAGTATTGATTCCCGGTACCTGACCTTGGCTTAACCTTTGACCTTTATCTGTATGCTGCCTTCCCTGACCATTGGTTTCCTTTTTGACTACAAAAAACTCCACCTGCCTTGACCATTGGCTTGTCTGACTACAACTTCCATCTGCTATCTTGGAACTATACCTGGATATCAGCTGTTACCATGGGTGACCACATCAGGAGTAGCAACCTGCAAATCATCTACCGAGAAGTCTATATCCCTCCCTGGCTTTATAGACTGGGGCGCTACGGGCGTGGCATACCCTATAGCCTTTGAGTGAGTCATTACATTTTTTTTATTGGCAACTTATTACAGCTCTGGATCTGTAATATGGTCATCATCATGTGACCCCAAATTGCAAACAAACACCTTAGCTAGCTCTTATTGAATCAGAATACTTCTTAACTGCCTTTTAAAACATAATGCACATTTCAAGTTGTTCATCTTTTTAATCTAATATTTTAGATTAAATTGATAATGCTTATATAATTGCACCATTTATGGTTGTAAATAACCAAATGTTCATTCATAAATAGGCAGCCCAAACAACTAGGTTGGAACTTATAGGGGACGGTTAGATTGGTCCCATCCATCTTCACCATAGGCAGTTTGAACCCATGCAGAGCTTTATCTGTCCATTGGAGCCACCACATTACCAAACTGGAAAAAAAGCCACCAATCACGGTTTGCCTCCTAATAACTGTACACATTGGGCGTAACAAAAACCCCTAAGTTATTCTGTAATAATATGTTTGTGTTATACATTGACAGTTAGTATGTATAGAGAGACATACCGTTTCTCACAAAAGTGAGTACACCCCTCACATTTTTGTAAATATTGTCATATCTTTGCATGAGACAACACTGAAGACATGACACTACGATACAATGTAAAGTAATCGGTGTACAGCTTGTATAACAGTGTAAATTTGGTTTGCCCTTAAAATAACGCATCACACAGCCATCAATGTCTAAACCGCTGGCAACAAAAGTGAGTACACCCTTAAGTGAAAGTGGGCAAATTGTGCCCAAATTATTGATATTTATGTTGCCACCATTATTTTCCAGCACTGCCTTAACTCTTTTGAGCATGGACTTTATTAGAGCTTCACAGGTTGCCAATGAAATCCTCTTCCACTACTCCATGATGACATCACAGAGCTGGTGGATGTTAGAGACCTTGCACTCCTTCCCCTTCCATTTGAGGATGCCATACAGATGCTCAATAGGGTTTAGGCCTGGAGACATGCTTGGCCAGTCCAGCATTTTTACCCTCATTTAGCAAGACAGTGGTCATCTTGGTGATGTGTTTGTCCTCATGTTGGAATACTGCCCTGCGGCCCAGGTTCCAAAGAGAGGGAATCATGCTCTGCTTCAGTATGTTACAGTACATACATTCATAGTTCCCTCAACGAACTGTAGTTCTTTACAGCTGGCAGTACTCATGCAGCCCCAAACTATGGCCCTCCCACCACCATGCTTCTCTGTAGGAAAGAGTAATTTGTCTTTGTACTCCTTACCTGGTTGCCATCACACATGCTTGAAACCATCTGAACCAAATAAGTTCATCTCGGTCTCATAAGACCACAGGACATGATTTCAGTAGTCCATGTTCTTAGTTTGTTTGTCTTCAGAAAACTGCTTGTGGGGTATCTTGTGCATTGTCTATAGAAGAGACTTCCTTCTGGGACGACAGCTATGCAGACCAATTTGATGCAGTGTGTGACGTATGGTCTGAGCACTGACAGGCTGACACCTTACCCCTTTAACCTCAGCAGCTATGCTGGCGGCACTCATACATCTATTTTGAAAAAATCTCTGGATATGACGCTGAGTATGTGTATTCAACTTGGTCAACCATGGCGTGGCCTGTTCTGAGTGGATCCTGTCTTGTTACACCTCTGTATGGTCCTAGCCACCATGATGCAGCTCAGTTTTAGGGTGTTGGCAATCTTTTTATAGCTTTATAGCTTAGGCCATCTTTATGTAAAGCAACAATTCTTTATTTTGGATCCTCAGACTGTTCTTTGCCACGAGGTGCCATGCTGAATTTCCAGTGACCAGTATGAAAGAGTGTAAGAGCGATAACACCAAATTTAACATACCTGCTCTTCACTCACACCTTAGACCTTTTAACACTAATGAATTACATAACATCATGGAGGGAAAATCTGAATTTTAAAATACAAGCCATTTATTGGGGTAAAAAATGGGTACATTTCTTGTGTATAATATTTAAACATTAATATAATGTATTATTATTATTGATATAAAAGGACAGCATACTATAAATAATGGATATTCTTTTTGACTCTCTAAGGTACAAATGATCAAATGAGGTTTATTCAACTTGCAGTAAGCTAACCAATGACAATAAAGTCCCAGTGTATGATCTTCAATTGTAAAACAAGGCACAGCAGGGAAGTGTCAGGAAACACAATTTGTGTTTGTATTATTACCAGATATCAGGTTGCCTCCTGGATGTCACAGTTTTCTCTTTAACCTTTATTATTGGTAGACTGTAAAGAAAGCATTATCTGTACATATCTGCAGTGTTTTAATGTTATTTTTGTCTACTGTCTGCGTTAAATACTGTATGTTCATTACTGTTTTATAAGAGTAAAAATATATTTTTAAATATGGACATCATACAATTTTTTTTTTAATAATTTTCACTGAACATAACTATAGAATAGACCAGTGAATTGCACAAGGGACAAACAAGACTGAAAACACTGGTCCCTTACTGCACTTGATATCGGGGGGCGCGCGGGAGGTGGGGCGCATTAGAACCGTACGATTCTACACATTTATAAACGGAAGAACAGCAGAAATAGGTGCATTACTGCTGGAACAGGTAGAGCACTTTAAAAGTGGTTTACTTGAGCCAGAATTGTCGTCTTTGCGCTAGAATGTGCCTGATTTATGACCCACAGTAGACCGGGTTCATAAATTCAGACGCATTCTACACTATTTTAATGCGCATAACAATTGCCATCTAAACGGCAAAAATCATACATGTCACCCTATGTGCGAAACACTATAAAACAACTTTGGGTTAGGGTTATGGTTACTGTTAGTTTTAGGACAGTTTTCAAAAAAAAAAAAAAAACAGGTCGAACCGTAATTTTTTTAAAAGTTTCTTTGGAACAGTTTCCAATTGAATAGGGATCTTTATGAACAACATTACTCAAAACATAAGGTTTGTTGCCTGTATTATTATTTTTTATTACTATTTATTTTAGAGTGCCATTGATTCCAGGGCGCTGTACATTTGACGGAGGTTACATAAATAACATAGGTCAAACAAGAACAATCGTGACAATAAATGACTAACAACTGGTACAGAGGAAAAGAGGACCCTGCCTGTGAAGGCTTAAAATCTACAACTCTACCTTGTCCTTTTCGTGCTCCTTGAGCTAAATATTCCCAACCCCCTATGCAGTTATCCTAGAGAAAGCAGTACTACAAAAAATATTGCCACTTAATAAAAAGAAGTGCTAGCCAACCATGATTGGGCCCTCTTTCTCCAAAGGTTCCATAGCAGCCGCTTTGTCTTCCACTATAGTATGTAGCATACTTATTCATTCATTTCATTCTCCACTCTCGTCACTATTTCAGATGCATGGCAGGGGGTTGTTGTTATTGACTTTCTCACCCTCGACCAATCTGTAGATATAGGAATACATACGAGTGAATGATATAAGGACCTATGAATTGTGCAGGAATTGACTGTTTTTTCTACCAAATTCTATCCTTTACAAGCAAAATACCTAATGGAAACAAAATTAAATTGTGATCATTACCCGAAAAGGGATAGATGAAAGAATATTTATTGATTATAGATTTGCAGAGTCTCCAGACTGGCAGTCTATTTAGTCTTCTGCCCTTGTGACTTTTGGGCAATTACATATCATCCTGCAGTTCTTTGTGAGCAACCATGATTGGTATACAACAGAGAAGCTCACTTCTTCCACTTTACTCTGCATACTTTAAAGTCTCATTACATAGTCACCCGTTTTCCATAAATAGAATTTATACATTTATTTTAATATATAACTAAAATATTTCTATATATCATTACAGAGTTGCAGGAGAGCTTCGGAAATTTGAATCTTTTAAATTCCCTGCAAAAAAAATTCTCCCTTTTCCCATTCACACCCCATAATTCCCCCTTCCAAGAATTGACACTCGGGGAGTCCTGAAAAAGAGAGACAAAACAATATGAGCTGGTGTCACCTGCCTAAGTGGTGCCAATATATGGATGACAAATGATAAGAAACAGCCATCAAACCGCATGCTGAGCCATGAAAATGGGATCCGCACTTCCTTTTGAATAAATTTCAGTATCACTTCACATGCTTTATTATCCAGTAAGAGAATTCTAAGCTTCATTATAGCCCAATCAATGATACATTAACCTAAGAACTGTACAGTAATTTGGCTTAATGTAAAAAGTATGAAAGTATCAAGTAAAGTCTGTTTTGCGATCATTAAAAGGGGTTCCAATGCAGAAAAAGAGGGATTTTTAAAACAGATAAGAATATTTTATGATAGGTGGGTCAGTTTATAATAAAAAATACCATAATTTTACATACTGTGACTGTTTATCATAAAAATATCTTATGAATTGTGTACACTTTTTATATATTTACCCATATTTCCTACATAATTTGTGTATCATATTTCTGATTAGGGCAAAACAAGTAACAAAAGATGGAACCTGGTATAAAAAAGTGCATACCTCAGTACACAAATAACAGAGCAAATATTGCACTGAGCTTGCAAGGAAAGCTGGTAGATTGCAACTCTGGTGCATGCAGAATTTTGAACATCTTGAATTTTCAGCAAATTTGCAATTTTGTGTTTAAAATAATAATATTTTATTAAAATATATAATTTTTAATATATAGTGGGAAAATTTGCTCAAACGGGGCATACTTAAAGGCAACACTGGGATTTTTTTTTAACAGTCACAAAATTCAGAAAACAAATAGCGGGGCTTTTCAGCCAAAACAAACAAAATTTATGTCCGTTTTAAAGGTCACGTTCCCGTACAGGGGTTCCGGGGGTTAAAAACCCGTGTGGGTTCTGTGTCTTTTGGGTTAAAGGGCCCCCTCTGTTCCTCCTACTGCTCACCCCAACTGACAGTGTTTGACAGGAAGGGGAAACCACACCCCCCCGACCTGAGCCTGCGGCCCTTTTTAATGGGGGCTGGAACCCCCAGGACTGGATGTGGGAGCAGCCCCATCCCACCCAACTTCAATGCTCCAATAAACCCCGCCCCCGGATCACGGCATTACTCCCATAAAAAACAATGCAAAACCTGTCAGTGGCCTATTGCCGTGACACCAAATAAAAGGGGCTTTATTTCACCGATCTTACAGATGGTGACAAAAAGTCCGTCAACTACCCCCCTTTGTCCCTTCCTCCAAAACCCCCCCCTCCTCCCAAAGGGGGGGACTGGGCACCGCGGCCATCATCCCTTTACCCAAAAGGGGTTCTGCTTTCCCCCTGCAGCTTCCCCGGCCTGTGCCTTACGAAAAAAAAAAAATCTTGCGGGCCCCAGAAACCAAGGGTGCCCTGGCATTGTTCCCCTTTTTTTTCCCTTAAACCATTTTCAAAGGGGCGGGGATCCGCACCAGCCTAAATTTCCGTCCCAAAGGTAATAACTGGAGAGAACGACGCCCATTTAATAGCAAGCACCCCTCTCGTTTTGGGAAAATTACGCTCTGCGGGGAAGTTCCTGTGAGAAAACACAGGGATGTCCCCCCATTGAAACCGGGACATTACGGCTCCGTCCGCCCCTTGGGTTGTTTGCCAAAAATTCCCTTGAAAGTCTGGGCGACTAAAACGGCTGTCTACACAGGGCACTTTAATTTTTGGGAAAGGCCCTTTTCACCCTTTGGGGGACCATTTACTGGTGGACTTAGCCCTTTGAGGTCCGTCAAAGGTGCCCCATTTTGGCAAATTGGGGATAAACCGCCGTAATACCCACGTTTCCCAGAAAGTCTCACCTGTTTCTTATTAAGCGGCGGGGCCATTTTCTGGTTTGGCTTAAATCTTGTTCCTGGGGTTTTTAAACTCTCTTTCCCCAAAATTACCCCAATTTCGGGCCTCTTCCTCCCTTGGACCACTTAGGGGAATTGTGTTAAAACCCCCTTTCCTTATCGCATCCAGGACAGCCTGGCCCTTTTCAAGGTTGAACTCTCCCAAGCGGCTGAAAATCACGATTATCTCAAGGTACCTAAGCTATGCCTGTGGGGAACCTAAGATCCTGTCCCCAAAAGTGGGGGGGGCCCCCTGAAAAAAACAAAATTTCTTACATATTGGGAAAATTACCCTTCCGGTGGGAAAAATGCCGTTTTTCCCGGGTTTTTCCTTGGCAGGGGAATCTGCCAATACCCCTTGGAAAGGTCTAGGGTGGTGTAATCGGGTGGCCCTAGCCTTCAATAAGTCATCCCCCCGGGGGCATAGGGTTCTCCCCTTTGCACTTCTTGAGTTTTGCGGTAATCATTCAAACCCGCCACTCACCGTTGGGCTTTTGGGACTAAACGATGGGTTGACCATCCCTTTTCGACTCCTTTATACTCCAATCTGAACATCCTTTGTCCTCCTTTCCCCACTATCGTCTTGGGCCTCGGGGTTTCCTATAGGGTTTTAAGCTTCCCTCCCGAGCTCGGTACGTTTTATTTCCCACAAAAAGGGGTTTACCCTGGGGCCTCTGTGAAAAGTCCCTATTTTTTTAAAAATGCCTCCACTGTTTGGGTTTGAGAAGGGGACGGGTTTCTGGGGCGATCTTCACCCCCTCAATCCCCGACTTGGTTGGGACCACAAGCAAAAATGCCTCCGGGGGGGTCCCTATCTTTTCGGTTGAGAGCGTTAATGTGTATATTTGATGGGGCCTTCCTTCAAACGGGGTGGTGGCCCCTTAGTTGACGTCCCCCCCTTCTCAATACCTCTAGGGTCATCCCCTTTTTCCCAGGAAAACTTGCTCTCCACGGGGTTTTAAACCAGGACCCGACCCCCGGGGACTAAACTCCCTTAGGGGGGTGACCTGTTATGTCCTCGTTTTGCGCTTCCTGCGCCTGTAAGAGATCTCCTTAAAAATTGGGAGTACCTGAGCAATTTGCTGCTGTAATTGTGTAATGCTCAAAAAACACTTTATGGGGTGTGCTTCACTCTCCCAGCTCTCTTTGGAATATCAATAGACCCTCGGATGTCTGCCTAAAGTAATTCAAAAGGGGAAAAACCCTTTGGGGGGCTTGGGGAAACCCTCTCTAATTTGCAAAAACAAAAAGGGAAAAAAAGGTGCCCAATCCGGCCCCCCTTCTCGACACCTTCTTCAACATGGCCTTTAAGGTTTTGTTGGAACGTTCCTTTCCCCATCTGTCTGGGGTGAAAACAGAGGTGCTTTAGTTGGGTCCCCCTTCGCACCTTAACAGGTCCCCAAAATTTTTGACATAAACCGGGGTACCATGATCCGTCAGGATTCCTTCGGTAGTCCCTTTTGGAAAATTGTCCCCAAAACTCCCTAGCCGTTTTTTACAGGGGTCCCACTAAATCCATGGGATCCTCTCAAAAGGGTTAAATAATAGGCAGGGGTTAAGAGGGCTAGGAAAACTGGCGACCGGGGGGGGGTTTACGGGGCCTGGGGACAGGACGGGAATAATCCGGACTTTACGGTAGACCCTGGCCAGTAAAATCGGGTAGAATTCTTTTAAGGTCTTGTCTGCCCCCAAGGCCCCCCAAACTTTACCGTTGGGGGGGAGGGGCCATTTCCATACGTCGTATGGTTTTGGAACCAAAGCTGTTCCCCAAATTCCCCCGGATTTTGGTAATGGATAAACAGGTTTTTCCCTTTACAGAAAGTGGGGAAAATCTCTCCTCTGCCCGGCTTTGAGGAACCCCCAAACAAACATCCAAAAACTATTGAAGCCCCTTATTTGGGTCTCGTCCCCATTGGCTGTCCCAAAGTTTCCCGGGGGGAACCCTAGGTCGGAAAAGGTCCCGTCAGGGGGTTGGCTCCTCCTCGTCCCTACCCAAGACCGAGAAAAGGGGAAATGGGGGCCCCCGTTGGGGTAAGGGGGGGTTCGGGCTGTCGGGGGGGCTTCCCCTTGGGCGGTACTTTCCCAATCCCCAAAAAAAGGGGGGCAGTCCCCGGGCCCATTATACCATGTAGTAACCCTGCACAATGCCCACATGTGTGACACTGTACCCTTACTGGGGTTTAACAGACCTTGGGCCCTGGGTAACCTTGGTTCTCTGTATGCATTGACCCCCAAGGTTTTCCTGGGACCAACACATGCGGGTAGGGCCGTCAGGGAGGACCAAAACCCCTTTCCCCGGTCCAAAATTCCCCCTGAGAGGGTGCCATTCACCCTGATTGGGGCAGAGTGGAAGCCCCTTTGGTAGTTCCCAACCCGGTAGCATGCCCGGAAAGGGCCCAAAAGAGACGTAGCCGCCCAACGGAACAGTCCATCGGTTCCAGCCGAGGGTGGACCGGGCCGCCACATCCCCCCCCCCTGGGATCTCCCCAAACAGATAATGTCCCGGAAGGGGGTCGGGACGCGGCTTGGAGGGCCCTGGCCTTGGGAGGGGCCCTTCAGGGAGTTAGTACCCCTTTTTTGGCTTCCCGGGTCAGTCTGGGGCGCCAGTTGGGAGAGGAAAAGGGTCCCGGATCAGCCAGGGAATCCTCCACTAAGCCGATCAAATATCCGCTGTTTTGGGGGGTTTTTTTTTTGCGGGCGTCTCGTACTCTCTTCCGGCCTGCTATCCTCCCCCTGAGGGGTGTAGCCGGGGGGCCCCCTTCCCCCGGATGCTTCCCATGATGGCCACGCCTAATCAGGAGCGGTTCGTTTCCTGCTGTGACCCCCACGGACTCACATGGGCCCCGTTGCTGTTTGGGCGTCCCTGCACCAGGTGCTTAGCAGTCCTCCATTTCGCCTGTTTGGGTTTTTTAAAAGATAGCCGCTTTAAACCAGGACATGCGCCTTTACACCAGGATTTGCCCGCATCCGAAACCAAATTTTGGGGAAATTAGCTCAAACGGAGCAGTCCCTTTAAAAATGCAACACTGCAGGATTTATTTTTAACATCAAAAATCGAAAAAAACATAAAAGCGGGCGCTTCAGCCAAAACAAACATAAAACCCCTTTTAGCCTATATCGGTTCCGTTTTGTACGGGTCCGGGGTTAAACAAACCCCGGGGGGGTTTTTTTTGTATCCTTTTTAGGGTTTCAAGGCCCCCCTGGTTTTTCTCAATACTGCTCACTCCCCTGAGCATGTTTGACGGGGAAAGGGAAACCCCACCCCCCCTGACCTGAGCCTGCTGGCCCCTTTTATGGGGGTGGTAAGCCCCGGACTGGTTTGGGGGGCAGCCCCTCCCCCCCAAAAATTACCAACTGCTCCAATAAAGCCCGACCCGGAACACGGGTTCTGCATACTAAAAAAACAAAACCGTGTCAGTGGCCTATTTCCCCTGACACCAGAATAAAAGGGCTTTTTTCACCGTCTTAGGCAGATCGGTGAACTAAAATCCGTAAATAATTTGTTTAAATATATAATATTTTTTTTTTTTTTTTTTAATTTTTTTTATTTTAAATTAAAAAAATATTTTTATTTTATATTTTTTTTTATATATTTTTTTTTATATAAAAGTTTGAAAAATTTTTTAAAAGTAATTTAAGATTAATTGTTGAAAAGATTTTTAAATAGAAAAAGATAGAAAAAATTGATAGATAGATAGATAGATAGATAGATAGAGATTGTAATAGGGCTACGTTTCAGCCCTTTCATAGGACCATTTGTAAAGACATGGGTGATTAAAGTCACATGTTTTTTGAATTTTGGTGGTGTTGCCTCTTTTTTCTATTTTTGCTTTTCAAGGAGAAAGAAAGGCAGAAAGCAAGAGGCAAAGAACCAGAGTCAGGAATAGTTACCAATTAACTAACTTTTATTAAGAATCTTTAAAATATTGGAATCCATTGTAACCCCCATTGATAAATAGTTTTGGTGAAGAAGAAAAATGGCACAACTTTCTGGGGGGATAATTAACCGAATGAAAGTTAGTAAAAATTTTCATAAAATTTTTAGTGCAATGCAAGAGATGAGACTTCACTGACGTCTATGAAAAGTGACTGACAACTATTACAAACAAGCAAGGATTTTACAAGTGGGGTGTCCATGTTTCCGGGGGGGTGCAAGTGTGGAAGCCTAATATGATTGGTCATTCCTTTTAAGTACCCGTGGGGGGATTAAAACAATTTCCCGAGTTCCTCAAGAAACTTCACAAGACATTTTCAACTGTCAAGATTTTTTATTTCAAACTCCCTTGACAAAAGTGGGTGGATAAACCCAACTGTATAAATCTTTGAGGGAGGAGAAAAAAGCCCCAAAACCCATTACAATAAAACTTTTAACCTCCCATACTATTCAGATACAAAGGATCTAAAAGTAAGCCACATGCCTTAACTTTATGATGACCAGTCCTGAAAAGGCCTTAATGCGCAGCAAAATTATACAGTTTTTACTTATCTGCATTTCAGCCTTGTTTTGTCTTTGGAAATTTGCTTTTTTGGGTTTGAGGGTTAAAAAAAAAAATCTGGATACTTATTTAACTTTAATTTATTTATTTTTTTATACCATTTGCAAATAGCTTGATAAATTAATAATTCAAGTTATTACAGCTGTGTGGATACCTAGTATGTGTAAGCTTTTATATATAATGTATGCTTAGTAACATACATTTTCCATTAAATATTCACTTTTATTTATTTTGCTAACTTTTTTTTTATTAACTTTTTTTTTTTTTATACCTTTAGAAATTGTACATTAATAGTGTATCACCATTTTCGTTTGTAATAATAATTGTCAAAAGACACAAAATTTGTCAAAACACATTTTACCCCCAAAAAAGAAAAAGCTTCCTGAACAAACAACCTTAGGGTGCATTGTAGGTCCCCAGGCCTACATTGTGGCTAATACTCTTTTCGTCATGCCTATACAAAAAGATCAAGCAGGCTGCCAGCACTTTCTCAGTTTACTCTACAAAGTACTCACACTTAAAGGGGTTGTCTCATAGATTTTTGATTTTACTTTAAAGATCTTGCAAAAAAAAGTCACTTTGCAATATGTGTCCATTAACTTGTCCCCCTATTCCTAATATCCCCTTTGTATGGGCTGCATCAGTCCTCAGGTCGTTTTAGCTCAACCTGTTGATTTTTCCTGATGGGGCCCCAGCACGGGTTGCTATGCTAAAGCCCTTTAGGTAAGAGGAATAAAATGTATAAAAGGGTAAACCCCCTTTTAAATTTCTCACCCAACAGCAAAAAGGCCAGACTTCATCCTGTTAACAAGAGGTCTTAGTTAATATTTTGGTCAAAATACAAAAGTTTGCAAGTTGCATCCCTACAACCTACAAGTCCCTACACTAAAATCAGAACCAGTAAAAGGGATCAAATTTGCAACAGATCATTGAGAAAGGCCATATTTACCAGGGTTGGTTAAAACATCAGTCCAAATCAGGATGCAAACAAGCCACATCCTGCTGTGAGCTGTCCTTTTTAGCTACTGTATATATTGTTGAGTATTATATTTATAATATGTTGTTTTTTTGAACGTTTTTTCCCAAATGTGAGAAAACCTCCACTCAGACTAATATAGAAGAGTCCTAAGTGGCAGACCTCTTAGTGTAAAGCCCGATACACCTAAAAGACAAGGTGGGCTGGAGCATTCTGATTATAACCTGCAAGAATAAAAGGAATTTCTCATCTTCCATGCTGGCATATTTACAAACATTGCCTGTTTTATGGCAGCCTGTGTCTGCCTATGTCTGCTCAAAAGCCTTAGGGGTTATCAAACCATGCTGTTTCAATGAGCCAAAAGTAGCTTCAGATTCTTGCATCCTGTTTTTTTTCCCGTTTAGCTGGTATTTTTCTATAAATAATTTAGCAAATTTAGTCGCTTCACAGCCCTTTTAATAGCCTGAATGAGAGCAGGAGAGGTATTTATAAGTGCGAAAGCTACGAGCTCAAAATTAAAAAAAAAAGACTAAATTTTTTGTTGGATAACACTCTTTCCAAGCTACAGACAACCTGTGGTGAAGTCACCCCTGCTATAGATAAGATAGAGCAGATAGAGAAGTGGAGAACAGATTGGTAACCTAGAGAAACCTGTGTGCACTCAGAGCTGATAACATCTTTTTTATCTCCCAGAAAGCAAAAACGAAAGCAAAAATTAATTTTTAAAAACTCTTCAATTACCCTTCCTAATGTTAAAGTAATCTTTGTAGTGAGACAATCTCTTTAAGGACATTGTAATTCCCTGCAATCCTCCTTGCTATTTATTAGATTACTTATTTAAATAAAGTATTTTCTTTATGAACAATTTATTAGATAAATGCTGTTTATATAATTGCATAACTTTTATTAAAGTGACACCTTCAAAACTTTAAAATGAGAGCTCTTCAGCTTCAGCATTTGGACAGCGCAGTTCAGGGATTTCAATAGGGCAGTAAAAGTTAAAGCTCATGGGATGTAAATGATCATGAAAATAGAGTATACAATGCAAAAAAGGCTGTGTTTGTCAGATGTAGCAGAGTTAAGTTTGCTGTTTGGTACAAATGAAGCAATATGTTTCACACGCCATGTAAAGAAGAGAAGACTCTTATAGGATACAAAAAATAGAACAGATTAAGCAGAGTTGCATTTGCCTTCAAGTGTAACTCATAGCAATATATTTTAGAGTCTATGTAAAGCATAGTTTAAGCTCCTGGGATGCAAGTGTTAAATTGTGTTCAGGTATTGCAATGCAGAGATAGCAGGATATGTTTGTAGGGTGTAGTATGACTGAGTTTGCAGTTCAGCACAACACATAGCAATATTGTGATATCCTAGCTGCATGAGTTCTCAAAACTGATATAATTTAAGACTTGATATATGTGTATGCTTGCAAACCCAAACTATTAGTTTACATTTCCAGTGCTTAACAACATACAGCTAGCATGTTATATGTCTTTCCATGGGTGACACATCTCCTGCCTTGCTTTTTGAATATAGAGATGGATATAAAGCATGAGGCAGCATGTCAGAATCTCTCACTGTTACCATTTAAATACACAACAAAGCACACGTGTTGAGAGACGAAATAAAAAATAAGTGATTATTTGCAAATTAGATATTCTTATGGCCGCCTAGAATTATACTTCAGGACGGAGGGCTCAATTTTCCAATCTCAGGTGTATGATTAAAATCAATTAAATCAGTCTTCCAATGTCAGAGGCAAGATTCTCCTGACAAATGAAATTATGCAAAAAAAGTGTTCTCTTCACTCTCCTCAGCACCAATCACATCCACAAATGAGATTAAAATTCTCAGCTCAGGGATTTCAAAGTGATATTTTCTATAAGAACATGAAAAGTCCCAGGAACTTTGTAGTCTGTGGTGGTAAGATTTTGATAGCCTGTGAATGTTAGATATGTTCATTTCATCACTATCTAAAGTGAAAAGTTAAACAGAGAAGTTTAACTATGCCCGAGTCATATACATTTTATGGGAAATGTAAATTTTTCACACCAAGAATATTTCTGATTTATACTAAATATAAAAACACCAAATAATTCTTAAACAGATCAAAATATTGCCTATAATTTAATATAAAATAATTTATATGAAAATTATTAATAATAATAATAAAACTATTAGAAATAAGTGCTACTAATATTATTACATTATACTGCTAATATTATTAATTAGTTTAGTCACCTTAATGATTAACTTTAAACATTTAGGCAAAGGCAAATAAACACTATTATCAAATACATTGCTACTTCGATAATGCTTTGTTTAAAGGGAACCTGTCACATAGATTATGTCCCCTTTACTGAGGACAGCACAAGCTAGTGACAGACATGGTGTTTCCAGCACTGTGTCCCTTATTCTGCAAGATTCAGTAGTTTCAGAGTGTTTAATGCTCAAATCTGGCAGTTTGCAGCCTGTTCTGCCAGAGATGAGACCAGTTTATTCATGAGCTGGTGTAAGCCCTACCCATCATAACTAGCCCCACCCACTCACAGCTGATTCAAACTTTTACTTTGTATAGCTAGAAACCTGTGAACAACAAGTAGGTGGGCGGAGCTATCCACTGATGGGTGGGGCTAAAGCCTGCTCATGAATTAAGCGGATCCTTTTCTGGCAGAACAGGCTATTAGCTGTCATATTTGAGCATTAAATGCTCTGAAACTGCTGCACCTTACAGGGTAAAAAAAACACTGCTGGAAACACTAGTGGCATACTCGGAACCCTGGGGTGGCCCCTTTGAGATGGTTGTTGTCACGGGTAACGGTGTATGGCACGAGGGTAATATGGTGGCTAACTTCCCCAGGGACCTGAGTACCCAAAAATTCTTCGTTGTCCCTAGCCAAGACACCAATCACTAGACGACCAATCCCAAAGGTTCAAAAAACAAACGGTAGTTGTTTTTATTTGCACAATAACTAGTTGAGCCCTTGTCTCTGGATGCAACCAGGAATAAAAATAACTGTGATCAGTAACAATGACTTGACTTGAGTATGATTTAATAGCGGCAGTTTTGATAATGATACAACAGTCTCTGAGTATGTGTCAGACTCTGGTAACTTGAGATGCGGGAGTAGTATTACTTTAAAAAGATAACTGATTACAGACCTTATTCCTGAAGAGTGATTCTTACACCAAGGGCACAGGCTTTGAGAAAAGACCTGGTTTGAAGACCTCTGATTCTTGAATACTCGGATTGAGACAGACTGAAGCTCCCTTCCGCACGCGTTGACGCATGAGAAGTGCGTGGATCTCTGACTTGAAAGCCAGGAGAAGACTATGACCGCTGGTGGGAGACCCTCTTTTCCCCAGACGGTCGGACAGAAGGTTTTTCTGACTGGACTTGCACCCTCCTGAGTAGCACTGGAGATCCTGTGTGAGTCCCTTAGGTGGTAGGAGAATAAGGACAGGTTTGAGGTGGGCTAGGTCCTAGCAGAATGGCTGAGGTGAGCCAGGGAGAAACACACACCTTGACTTGCCGGAGACCTCCACACCTCCCAATGGAGGAGCAGAGACTAACTAACTAATTGCCTAATGCTCGGGCCAGCCGTTGGTTTTGGGGCCCATGGTAGCAGAGGGGTCACATGTCAGAGAGCTATTGCATCATTTTGAACGACAGGTTAGCAGCCATCAGCAGATATACATGTTATACATGGGGCAAAGTTATAACAAGGAACCAAACAGCAGAGGGCGACCTAGAGAATACTTTAGACTGCAATATTATGATTTCTTTTCTGCACTGAAACATTGTGACAGAATACAGCAAAATATGGAACAAAGAAATCTTCAGTGTGGGTCACTAACAATCTTCCCCTCTCAGAAAGAAGCGTCCTCGGGACGGTCTAAACAACATGACTTAGTGTAATAGACATAAAAACACCACACTGGGTTAAAAAACAATATAGTGAAAATTTAACCATGTTAAGAACACTTTGAAAACTGGGTAGTGCCTTGGTAGCAAGAGAGTTCTCTGTGGGCAATTAGAACCATCGTCCATCCACAGCTCTGTGGCAGGCACTAGGGAAATAAAAGGCAATGTCCTCTCAGTCCATAGGCTGGGTATAGTGACTAAGGTGCGTGGTCTGAGACCAGGTGTGAGGCTTAAACGTTACATGGAATAGTTATCTAACTAACTAATAACTAAGGCAATACAAATATACAGCAATAAATATATATGGCAAACATATGACAAGCAGGTAATATATATTTTGCATACAGTAAGCATTTCCACTCTTTTTTAGCGTACCGGTGGTTTTCCCTTTTGGGTTTGGGAGCGCTCAGATCTTTGAGGGTGATGCACTCTTCACCAGCTGCTTGAACTGGAACAGATTGAGGAACTTCCGCTGGAGGGGCAGGTAATGAGAGCATCATTAGACGGTGCAACTGGCACAGGCATATGTACTACTTGGTAGCCTGCTGGTATGTGAAACGGTGTAACTCTCAAGGTGTCCTCAAAGGAGGGTTCTCTTGGCGGAGACACTGGTACTGGCTGGTATACTTGAACAGGTGGGGGGAAAAGGGGTTGCTGTGAAAGCTTGGGTATCTTCTCTGGTACATAACTTTAACCTGTTACGGTGTACAGTCTGAGGTGCCTACCGGGCTTCTTGACTTCATACACATAAAGATTCAGGGTAAGGTATGGAAGTCACTGTGTACGGTTCAGGTTCCCATAGACAGTCCAACTTGTCTGAGGGGTGAATTTCTTGAGCCAAACCTTGTCCCCCACTTCTAGTGGAAGTGGCATTCGCTCTTTGGTTGTATGAGCCTTTCTTGTCTTCGCAAGCTTCTTCCATCCTTCTGTCAACAATTTCTCGGGCATCTTGGATCCTCCTTTGGTGTTCTTGTACCCAATTTTGTATTAGGCAGAGGGTTTATGGAGTGGGGAAAACTTGTCCCCCTAAAGCACGGTTTGTGGGAGTTGACCTGACGTCCGAACATCAGTAGAATGGTGAATAGCCAGAAGAACAGTGAGTGGTGTATTGTAGATCTCAACCATCTCGTCTAGCAATTGTGGCCATTCTATCTTCTTAGAGATAGAAGCTGTTTCAACAGGGTGAAAACACTTGGTTGATTTTCTCGCATAGGCCGTTCCCTTGAGGGTGGTATGCTGTAGTGCGAAGCTTTTACATTCATGGTAGGAACAAAGTTTTGGGAAAGAGCGGGGATTCAAATGCGGGGCCCCGGTCTGTTAATACGGACTCTGGGCAGCCATATGCTTCACTTTACTCCCTGTAGAAAAAGATGGTGTAGTACGAGCAGTTAAAGTCTCTGACAGGAACCACAACTACCCACTTGGGTAGTGTTCGACCATCGTTAGGGCGTATGTATATCCAGATCTTGTTGGAGCCAATTCACATGGTCTGGGGGCAACAAGTTGGTTTGGCCTTTGAGACGTAATGGGGTGTAAAGGTGCTCTTGTTCCTTTCTCCAGGCTTTGGATATGTTGCAGGCGGGGCACTCATTAAAACCAGTTCTCAATGCGGTTTCTCATGCCGACCCAAATAGAATCTCTGGCGGATGGTTGCTTCGGTTTGTAGACACCAAAATGGCCGGATTTGGTCATGATAGGCTTTGAGTACTTCTTAGCATCACGTCTTGGATAATGATCTGGTGGCGTCTCTCGCCTGAAAACTGGATCCAGAAGTTTCCCCATGATTAGGCCTTTTTTAAGAAAGAGTCTTTTCCTTTGTCTCCAGAGACGTCGTGTTCCACTCAGGGTAGGGTTTTTCTGATCCTCAGCGGGATTCTACCAGTAGAGAGGTAGTCGTAGATTTCTCCAAGAACTTTTGGACTCATCTTGGTAGTTTGCCATCGGGATAAGTTTTGAAGGGATCTGACTTGAATTGAGGCTCTCTATCAGGTTTAGGCACAGTGATATTTTTTTTGCGTAGCGAATTTCTGATAAAAGGGAGGCATTTCCACGCCCTTCCCAGTCGTCTTCCCTGGTGGCTCCTCACCTTTGGGGTAGGCGGGATAACGTGTCAGCGTTCACGTTTGTCTTGCCACTTCGGTTTTGATCTCGAAGTTAAAGCGGGGCCAGTCTGGATGCCCAAACGTTTGCTGTAAGGCACAAAGCCGTGCGTATTAAGGTGTGTTAGCGGTTGTTGTCCGTGAATACGGTGAACGGTGTAGCCGTGAGGTAATCTCTAAACTTCTGGGTGACGGCCCACACAAGTGTAGTAGTTATAGCTTGAATGAGCTATAGTTGTGGCCCATTCTCTTCCGTCCCTCAGGTTTCGGCTGGCGTAGGCAATAACCCTTTTCAGTTGTCTTGAACTTGCGACAGAACGCTCCTGGGCCCTAAGAAACTTGCATCCGTGAAATAGAAGAAATGGATGGTTATAATCAGGGTAGGCCAAGATTGGAGGCGTTTGTCAGCAAGGTTTTTTAGGGTTTGGAATGCTTTTTCTTAAACGGTCAGACACTAAACAAAAAGTCTTCGGTCATAGTGCTCTCGGGGACAACCACGAAGTAGTTCGTAAGGGGTTTTCCGCTACTTGTGCAAAGTGTGGTATGAATCGGCGGTAATACCCGGCAAATCAAGAAAACTTCTTACTTCCTTAACTGTTTTAGGAGTGTCCCAATTTTCCACAGCTGAGACTTTCTCGGGGTCAGCTGTATTTCTTCAGTACTCACGACATGTCCCAAGTAGTTTACTCGTGGTTGAGTAGGTGGCACTTAGATGGTTTGATCTTGAGGCATGGTCTATCAGACCTGGAACATTTCGGCCAAATGCTTGATGTGGTCTTCGTAGGTACGGGAATGGGCAATCATGTCAGATAGAGCAGGACACTTTGGAAATTAAATGACCGAGGCATCGTTCCATAAAGCGCTGGAGGTAGCAGGGGCGTTACACCACCCAATGGCATGCTTTTGAACTCTAGAGTCCCATCGGTGTTGTAAATGCTGTCTTCCTCTGTCCTCAGGGGCCATTGGTACTTGCCCGTATCACTTGTGAGGTCTAGTGTCGGGGAAGTAGGCAGCGGTGCCCAGAGCAGCGATAGATTCCTCGATACGTGGGGAAGTGGGGTAGGCATTTTGTGTGTGATGCGTTTAAATTTCCCGTAATCAACGCAAAAAGCGTATGTTCCCATCCTTCTTTCTCACAAGGACTATAGGGGCGGCCCATGGACTTTGCTTTCTTGTATCACCTTGGGTCCTTCATTTCCTTAATGAGTTTCTTCACCTGCTGATAGCTGGCAGTAGGAATAGGCCGGTGTTTCTCCTTTATGGGCGGATTATCGCCAATGTTTATCTTGTGCTGAATGGGGGTTGGGTTTTTCCAAAATCAAGAGAATGTTTAATGAATGCTTCATTGTGTCTCTTAGCTAATTTGCGAACTCCATTGACTTGCTCGACGGGGTATCTAATGCTAGTCCCCAAAGTCTCCAATGCTGAGTTCATCCACCAGAGATATGGTGTTGTCGGAGTCTTACAGGAAGCTCTAATGACTTCTGGTAAGCGATAGTCTCTTCACTCAAGACATCTCCAGATCGAGCTGTAGAGCATCGCGACAGTGTAAACTTGTGAAGCCGCTGGGGAGTCACTGAGGTTTAAAAAGGGCCGTAAAGGGAACTGACCATTCGAGACGGTTACGATGCTCTAGCTGTTTTGACAAAGGCGGCCCCCAATTTTCAATGGAGTCAAGCAGAGCTTCGTAGTCGCATTGTCTTAGTCCTGGACGAACTTGGCACCAGATAAGGATTTCACTGTTGGCAGGTAAAACAAATGAACGAGCGTCTCTAGTGCGGACACGACAAATCTCTCCACGATCATTAACAAATCTCTGTTGAGCTACTAGCGCTTTGATAGTCTTCTGTACTGTTTGCCTATAGTGGGAGGAAGCATGGGGCAAGAAACATGTAAAGCAGTAAAACTTCAGTAAATACATGACGCATGATATTCATAACCTAAAACTACAGTAGTGCTATCCCGAACTCTGTAACTATCACACCTTGTCTATGCAAGGTACGGTCCCCCCAAATGCGTACAGTAGGTCCCAGTAGCCTAGTTGTTCGAAAGGGTTGGCCCTTACCCGCAAACAATTTCAATTTGGATTTCCCAGCCGGACATAACACATCAGGACCCAAATGTTTTCCAAAAATGTGTGGGGCACGGTATAACTTGAGAGCCTGTATCACAAGGGCTTCAAGAGGTAAACCCTTTTCTATCCAGATGGTTACATGCGGACATGGCGGGGAGGAAAACCCTTTAGAAAACCCTTGCGATTCCTCTGGGCCTGTGGTTCTACCTCCCGAGTGACGGCCCTTGGGCTCAGGGGTAGGGCCCGTTTAACTTTAAACATCGAAAGCGGTGGTGTCCATGACGTCTACAGTTAGCTAAGTAAGGGCTTTCTCGTGAAGAAATCTTGAGGCGGGGCCTATCAGGGTTTTGGACGGTCATGACCAGGCTCTGGAGTTACAGTTCTGCTTCAGATGATCATGTGGGATGGCGTAGAGTGCCCTTTTAACTCTTTTAAAAACTTGGCAGAGTGAGTCAACAACTTGGGCAAGGGTATCAGGTGTGACAGTAGTGGAGCAGGTGTTTGTGTCTGGGGCTGCTTGGGCAGCTTGTACGGAAGAGGCGGGTAATGGTGCAATACTAGGATTCCACCAGCCAGGTCTGGGGAAAATTTAAGAAGGAATGTAGCTGGTACAAGAAGAGTCAGTCCGATTACTCGCAATGCTAGAGCTTTGAAATCTAGAAATGGCATACTGGGATTCTGTGCGGATAACATGCGTAGTTGAAATTTGTGGGCCCTTTTAGAGTCCACTCCTTCAATGAAGCGATCAGTAATTATGCTCTCAGCAGCTAAGGATCAAAAGTGTCAACCCGTTGTAGGGCCTTTTAGGCGGATTGAAGTGCTAAAGCATATTTCCCCGAGACTCTCACCTGCTTTCTGTCGTCTGTTTTTAGAACTTAAGGCGGTTTCGGTTGGTGACTCTACCTCAAATTCTTTTCTCAGGCGATCAAGGATTTGTTTGACAGTTGGTTTTTCTCAGTAGTGGCCATGAACGACCTTCCTCTACAGCGGACCCTCGAGTTGGCCAAGAGTAGCTGTACTTGCTGAGCAGGGGGAAAGCGAGACAAGTTCGAGCGTGCGTGTAATCTTCTCCCTGAAGTCAGCTAGTGTGTGTGGTTCTCCCCCATGCTTGGGAAACTAGAAGTTCCAATAAAGAATGGTACTCCTATAGCAACTGTAGGGGCAGGAACGTTGTCAAAAGCAACAGTTGGTGGTGCAGCAGCATTAGCAGATTAAGTAGAAGGACTACTAGGACCAGCAGAGTCATGGGTACTTGCTGTAGACATTGTGAATGAAATTTGGATGTACTGTCCTCCCAAGAAGAAAAAAAAAAAATAGGTGCCTGTCACTTAAAAAAAAAAATTTTTTCTTTTACTATAGCGCTGCTAGGCAGGGTACCCCGTACTTGTAGTGCAACAGCTCTATCCTGTTCGTGACGCCCACTTTTTCCTTCCCCTTGGCATACTCGGAACCCTGGGGTGGCCCCTTTGAGATGGTTGTTGTCACGGGTAACGGTGTATGGCACGAGGGTAATATGGTGGCTAACTTCCCCAGGGACCTGAGTACCCAAAAATTCTTCGTTGTCCCAATCACTAGACGACCAATGCCAGGGTTCGGAAACAACGGTAGTTGCATTTATTTTTCAGCAATAACTAGTTGAGCCCTTTTCTCTGGATGCAACCAGGAATAACAATAACTGTGATGCAGTAACAAAATGACTTGACTTGAGTATGATTTAATAGCCCGGGAGCTTTGATAATGATACAACAGTCTATGAGTATGTGTCAGACTCTGGTAACTTGAGATGCTGGGAGTAGTATTACTTTAGAAAAATAACTGATTACGACCTTATCCTGAAGAGTGGATTTTACACCAAGGGCAAAAGGCTTTGAGAAAAAGACCTGGTTTGAAGGACCTCTGATTCTTGAATACTCGGATTTGAGACAGACTGAAGCTACTTCCGCACGCGTTGACGCATGAGAAGTGCGTGGATCTCTGACTTGAAAGCCAGGAGAAGACTATGACTGCTGGTGGGAGACCCTATTCCCAGACGGTCGGACAGAAGGTTTTCTGACTGGACTTGCACCCTCCTGAGAAAACTGGAGATCCTGTGTGAGTCCCTTAGGTGGTAGGAGAATAAAGGGCAGGTTTGAGGGAGGCTAGGGGCCTAGCAGAATGGCTGAGGTGAGCCAGGGAGCAACACACACCTTGACTTGCCGGAGACCTCGCACACCTCCGATGGAGGAGCAGAACTAACTAACTAACTGCCAACTGCCTAATGCCTCTGGCCAGCCGTTGGTGTTGGCATGGTAGCAGAGGGGTCACATGTCAGAGAGCTATTGCATCATTTTGTACGAAAGGTTATTCAGCCAAACAGTAGATTTTACATGTTATACATAGGCAAATGTTTAACAAGGAACCCAACAGCAGAGGGCGACTAGAGAAAACTTTTGACTGCAATATTATGATTTCTTTTCTGCACTGAAACATTGTGACAGAATACAGCAAAATATGGAACAAAGAAATCTTCAGTGCTGGGTCACTACACTAGCTTCTGCTCTCCTCAGCAAGGGCAGCATAACCTATGTAACAGGTTTTCTTTAAGTGCCAGCAGAGATAGCTTAGATCTTATTTCCTCTTTGTGTATACAAGTTTCTGACCATCTGTCATGTCAGAGGAGGTGAAGTGGGCCCTGACTGTCACCCAGCCCACTGTCCTTGCCTACTTGGCGTGCTGCCCTAGATGGCAGACCCCAACTGAACGACAGCCCCTATGCTGCTATGTGCAGGGCCGTCAGGGAAAACACAGAGTCAATCAGCCTGGGTCGGCAACGGTGCGGTAACGGATTAGCCAAGAAACGCAATCCAAGTGGAAGGTCAGAAACAAGCCGGGGTCCAAACACGATCGGGAGCGCAGTACACAATCGGAGGCAACAAGCGAGGTCAGAAACAGGCCGAGGCAAAGCCTGGAGGAACTGAGGAGGTTTAAAAGGTCTGCCTAGACACCGCCCCCACAGCTGAATGGTGCAGCATCCGGGTCCTCCTATTGGCCTGAGAGACACACTCTCAGTTGGGAGAGACTGCAGAGCTGTCACTCCTGGCTCAAGAGCAGCACCTCTCCCAGGCTGTGGTCCGAGTACAGAATTATTAACCTTCGCAGGTCGTTGCCAAGGGGTTTGGATACCCAAGCTGAACTATTATATTATGGTCCATAGACCTTAAGCTACAACACTATCAATAAGCCAGAGTAACGTGCACCTACAAAAACATTATACTGTCTTTGGAAGGTCAATTGATTACATGGATGGCCCAATGATTTAAGTGCTCATCTTGCAAAGCTTAATTTCTCCTGGGGTGACACTTAAGAGAAATTAAAGGGGCTTTACCATGATATAAAAGCCCCTGCACTAGTTATTCACAGCAAGCAGCGAGTCAACCGGCATGTGAATTCACTTTTATAGGAGCTTCGGAACATGGCCAACCGTACACACTCAGCTATGTTCGGAAGCTTCCATATAAGTGAATAATAAGGACGGCCGTAAACATCGCCCACCTCCTTCATATGCATGGCTGGTTCGCAGTTCTCTGTGAGCAGCCAGTATCGGGGGTTTTACCTCATGGTAAAACCCCTTTTAGCAATTGTTTTGCTTGCTATATACTGTAATGGAAAATGTTTTCATATAAATGTTAAGCACAATTTATATAAAAAAAAAATGAAGACAAGGTTATTAAATACCTGCAATAGAACACAATCATTACAATCTTCTATTTATTGTTAAGTCTCAAAGAGCAAATTATTAAGAAACTACAGTAGGCCATACTGACTGCATGTATGAAGAGATATCCAGCACAAACATTGAGGAAACATTCTGCATTGCACAATACTTTTTAAACTGTTGTAAATTCTCCTTACAAGTTCATCATCTTTTTCTTTTTCTTTGGGATTTCACAGATCTTTTACTTGTTTTTAGGGTATGCAAGCGCAGTACATCGTGTGTTTTGGGAGCTCGCGCTAATATGCACGTACTCCCGCGGCGTGGGGGCGCCGGCAGCCCTCCAGCCTCATTGACATTCAATATTCGCCGCAAATAATTGACTGTCAATTATCCACCCGCACGTACAATATGATCATGTTGTACGAGCAGGAAAAGGAGGCGTAATTACCGTAATTTCGGCGTGCATCTTGCCCATATTAGAGCTCAAATACGCGACAAAATTATGCTGTGTGAACATACTCTTACAGTACAAAACAGGAGTGAATGTCTGACCCCTGGAGTCAGAGGATTGGGGAAGGGGTTATTCTAACGAGCATATTCTATCTTTTTGAATGAAGTGCATTTTGGATCATTCATTGTGAAGAATTATTTTTTACTTGATCATTTAGACATAACTCCATTCCCCTTCAGCTCTCTGCATACTTTGTGGTTCTGGTCATCTACAAATGGATGGCTTTGTTTCCTGACTGTTGTACTACTCAGCAGCCAGTACACAGGGTAATGAGTTCTGAAGCAGAGACTTATCTTGCCACAATGGCTGATGTAGTAGGAATGGATGTAAAAATATGTGATATAATTTACGGTATGTATTAAGTAGGCAAAATCCATATAATTAAGGGCATTTTGCAATTTTTCTCCTGGGCACCAATTAACTTAACCCTCCTCCTCCTCATTAGAAAATCTGCATACTGCATGTGTCCTAGTACATTTACTCATACTGTATGCATGCATTTTCTTATTAATCTGCAATGGTTCACATAATGACACATAGATTTTCCTAACTTGCATCAATTAACACTAGGACCATCCAAAATATAAAAATAATGTGAAGCAATAGGTATGCTTCTCCTACATGTTTGCAAGGTTGTAAAATGTCAGGCAAGGAGTGTCTTGAGAAGTTACTTCATGTGAAGTTGCAGAAGGTAATCCAGTCTACTGGCACCCTTACACATTGGGTAAAAGATGTGACTATCACTGTCTGTACATTGGATCCAGTAACAATCTAATGTGTAAAGGGGCATCCTGAGGAAAGACGATTAGAAAGGTTGGGCTTTAGAATATTCTATCAATCCTCTGTTGTACCAGAAGATAAGCCTCTGTCAGAAGTGTTTATTAATCGCTTGTGTGCTTCTCCGAAATTGAATAAGCAGAACTCTAGAGAAGAAGAAAAATAACACAGCGCCTTGTAGTGTAGAACTTTCAAGTATTAAAATAAATATTAGGCCAAGTCAATGGAAAAACACTAATGTTAAAGGGGTTGTCTCACTACAAGGATTTGCTTTTTATGTTAAAGATCTTGCAATAACAAATCCCTTTGCAATATGTGTCCATTAACAGTGTCCTACCTATTCCTAGATATCCCCTCTTGTACAGGCTGCATCAGCTTCTCAGGTCACTATAGCTACAGATCTGTTCAATCTGTCCTGATAGGCTGCCAGTGCTGGTCGATATAGCTACAGACCTGGAGTAGTAAGCAGCTGCAGGCTAGTAGAAGCCAGTAAACATGCCCCTGAATTCTAAAATGAAACCAATAAAAAAAGACTGGGGTAGGTTGAATCGATGTAGTGAGGCAACCGCTTTAAACAATAGTTGTGCTATAGCAGGTACAACACTGGTATTAGCATATAGGAAATGATACATAGATCATGTCGCTGTCCCTTACTTACAATGGACATTGTGGGGTTCACAGCTACTGTAGACTAGCTGGAGTATCAAAAAAGAGCACTGTTAACAATAGAAATTGAAATAACTTGTCTTTGATTACCTGTATTAGGATATAATGGCAGAAGTAGAGTTTACTATAAACAAGGTTTATGCCTGTGGTTCAATGCTAAATTAAACACCAAGAAAGTGTTCCAATACATATGCCCCTGTAGTCCTTGGTCTGTAGATCACAAAGGGTTCTCTGTAAAAGGATC